>LS917485.1:179214-194676 GCA_900490955.1 Micoletzkya japonica | reverse complement strand
CAAAATAATGCATCAAATGTGGTATATTTCGTTCATGAGTGTGATATTATGAAGAAATACTCAAATTGAAAAAAAAGAAAACAAGAAACGACACGAAATTACAACAAGAGACCGCTATAACCGCTTCAACAGTTTCGCGAAATTCCCGGGAAGAATATATCGTTCCGCGCATAAACACTTCCGTATTTTATCTAGAGGGTCTGGCATCGGGGGATCCCTGGACCGATTATATCTTCGTTTTTTCTCTACTATATCATCCCCTATCTACACATCTTCTCTTCACCAGCAGAACCAATCAGCTAGAAAGGCTCGTTTCTAGGCTTGGGTGGCGGAACTCCCGTGGGCGTGGGAATACAAGCACTTGAATATTCGAATTTCGAGCATTTGTTAGAAATGCTACATCTCACCATGAACAGCGACATTCCAAGCTCCGCCCCGGCACCTCCCGTGAAGATGGTTGCGAGTGCGCCTCCGACCATCTCAACAACTCCAATGACACGAGGTTTCGCCAGTCAGAATTATCCCTAATTGCGAATGAGTCTGTGTCTCTCTAATTACCATGCTCTCTCAACTCCACTCTCTCATTTCGCAAACTTGATCTACGCTTTGGAGCATAACGCTGTTCAATGACCATGTCTGACCGGACCGCACTTTATATACCTGAAGTAGAGACAAACAGAAGAGTCCGATGACGTTACCCCAGTTGATCGGTGGATGCTCCTTCACCTGTAATTTACATATCTTAAAGGGTCCTGCAACCCACTTCCTAGCAATAGTCACTGATAAGTTTGTGTTATGAATCAGAACCCCTAAACATTCTCAATCAGAGATCCTCATTTTGATAATCTTCCTTCCATATCGTATAGATAATCAACTGTTTTCAACTTCCCCCGCGATGCTGAATGCAACATAAAGAAGAAAAGCTTTCTGTAGCCGAATCGTGCTAACGAGATTGTCTTTATTTCAAACAAAAATCGCCAAGCCTTATAGTTTGCTCCTGTATAATTTACTTCACCTCCATGACGCTGTTGATGTGATCGGCTGCACAGGATTGGATCTCATTTTCGTACTCTGACGCGTCGAGACTTCTTGCCAGTAGATCTTTTATCGAGACGTAGCTGATCTTGATCTCACATCCCTTGTTCTTCACGATGCCAAGAATACCAATTCGAGTCTGAAACAGTTAAATTTTGAATGCGAAACTGCTTCATCTCTTCAACCCCCATAAAATGTAATTCTTGCAAAAAGTGAAAGGTATGTGTGGTGAGATCGTTCACATACCACACGGCCAGCAGCACATGTACCATGTCATGTACAGGACGGCCAATGTTTCATCTACCTTCCTGTATCTAGACAAATGAGGACAGAGAGAGACCGCATACATTTTCACATCTTTGAATAGCTCTCAGTGTCCTCAGTCTCATAGTTTTTCCTTTTTACTCCTGCTGCATATATCGGGACATACCTCGAGGTATCTACAAGGTCTGGAGGCATGTGAGCCCACTTCAAACCAATTCAGTAGGAAGTTCTAGTTGGTCTCATTCGATTTCTCATGACAAGATCTAACTGTAGGTCAAACTTGATAAAGATCATATAGTTTTGAAGGTCAAAACTATTCAATGTCTCCCTCTCTCTTGCTATTCTTGCACATGCCCGTGTGCCCTCCGCGCTCTTCTCTTTTACCCACATAGAATTCTTCAACGTGATCCATTTTTGTTCAGATTTGGTGGACTGATAGGTTTTGTCGTGAGGAATCCAATGCACTAGAACTCTGTACGACCATTTTGAACCAACTTATGGCGAAAGTGTGGGAAAGTGGGAAAAGTTTCAAATTTGGGTGCAAATTTACTAATTGTGTTAAAAGAATCGTAACCTGTTCATCGCCTTCCTTCAAATCCTGTATAGCGTCCTGATATTGAGTCTTTTCCTCCCCTTCTGCTTCCTTCATGCTGTCCTCCAACTCTTTGATCTCCTTATCCATATCCTTTCCGATCAATCCTCAAGCGAGAATAACAGGTACAGCAAACCCATTTCCTAGCATTAGTGACTGATAGGTATTACTATACTATATTTTGGGTGGGTAGAGCTTAGGTCAAATGGAATCGAATGGTTTCAATTAGACTTATGAAAAGGGGCGGAGCTTAGAATTAGCATGCCGGAAATAGGTGAACACTCAGTATACATAACGGTGTGTATAAGCAGCAGTAATTATACCCCTTTAACACTACGTGACTAGCATAGAGATTTTCGTAAGGGGAAAATCGACGTACTACTCACCTTCAACGTTCGCTTCTATCGCTCGAAGCACCGTCATCTGCCTTTCGACTTGCGCATAGAGTAGCGTCTTCTTTTCCTCACCGGGCCTGAACCGGCAGGTTACACATCCGAATAGGTTGGTCTCAGGGTCACTGGAAAGCGCGCCAAGTGTCAGATAATATACAAACGGCAGCACGTTTAAATAATCGAGAAGGCGTATGGAAACCAGAGTGTTTATGGGGAAGTGCACCTCACCCTCCGGCTGCGGCGTTAGCACTTCCTCCGTTCTCGAGCTCTTGAACCCCCAGCTTTCCAAGGTTCACCCCAGTCGAATTCGATGGGTTCGCCGGACCTTGCCCGTTAGCGGTTTGGGCAGCCTTCGCCGTTGCTTCCTGCTGCTTCCTCCCAACGATCTTCGTCGGCACTCCGGCTACCTATATACACGCACGGAATGACAGGATCTTCCATCAGCTATGCTTGAGGAAAACGCTCCATCAGTTGGCTCACTTCTATGTATATTTTAGACGGAACGTATTCGTCAATGCATCATTAAGCGGTCGTTACCTGTATCATGAATCGCTGCCGGTCCATCTTCTGCTTCAGGTTGCGCCTGACCCTGCCGAAGGCGTCGATGGCCCGGTCGAGCTCCGCTCGGTCCTGCTTCCTCGAGTATCGCTTGACGTGCTCTGCCGCCCGACTGTAGGCCGCGCTGAGGCACAGTCCGTGCTTGTCCTGCTTCACCGCCTCCTTGTACTTGCCCATCCCCACCAGGTCGTACGAGCTGGTGATGCGCGTCTTCTCGAACGCCTCCCTGAGCAGCTCCACGCTCATGTCGTTCTCGTGAGCGCGCACGAACAGCCCGAAGAGGTTGTCGAGCGCGTCAGACTCCGGGTTGGCCTAGACACACGCTTACTTGCATATCACCTATTAAGCTGCCTGAACGCGCACTTTATTTGAGGCCGCCGAATTTATTACTACATGTAGTACCTTTTCTAGACATCTTTTATAAGCATCTATATTCATATCGAGAAAATCTTTCGTGTAAGCAGCACTTGAAAGCCGCATCCTAATGTCATAGTGGTATATTGGGGCACGTCGTTTAGTGCCTTGAGTGGGCCATTTACCCCCAAACCCCGACTTTCCCCTATCACTGGGGGTTCACCCCTGTATCATTCTTCATTGCTGGGGGTACGATTTCTAGTACCTTTGCACAGCCTCTCCCCTAATATTCAGAATGATGTACTAACATATTGTTCTTGCACGAACCTTGCCGTTGCTTCGTTCCTTTCTCAGCTTTAGATATTCCGCAAAGACCTCAGCTCGTTTCTTGCATTCTTCAACTTGTTCCAGTGCTGTCTTCGCGTGTTCCAGACACCTGTTCGCCCGCTTTTGCTTGAAGGAGTCTACGATCTCGCGAGGAGTTCCGCTCGGTACATCTCCTAAAAATATCATTTAAAAAACAAACTTCATTAACACTACTTACAATTAGCAACTATAAAGAAAGGAGCGTTGATTAGAGACCAGTATTTTCGGTCCTCGTATTCACACTTCCGTTATGCGCATTCTTGACTTGATTCGCGTTATTTAGCATACGTGCACAACCAAAAGTGCAAATAACCAACGGAAGACGGAATCATTACAGTCGGAACGCAGATTTGAATAGGAGGATCGACAATAACTGCTATAGCAGAGAAAACGGGAAGATATAATCGTTCCGGTTGTAGCGTAGATCCAGATGCCTTTCAAGGCCGTAAAATTAATATGTGTTCTTTGTTCGACTCCTGCTAAAGACATAGGGGCTCAAGACATAAAAAGCTAAAGACATCTCTCCGCTGTGCACGTCAGCAATGACAGTCCTCGCTGTGCCGGATATCACCCTACATTCTGCATCCACTCACCAGCTCCCAATAACCCCTTCATTTCCGAGAGGTCGAGGATGAGCTGACCGGATCCTCGTTGCCCAGTTCTCGCGGTTCGTCCAACCGCCTAGGGGTAAACATGACTGACAATTCGTGCTCTCTCTAAAACTCATGCTTAGGTATTCTGCAATTATCTTGTCGTTAATCGTTACGTTTAGAGAAAAGAAACTCTCTGAAAGTTAATTAACGCAATGGCTTGGCAATCCGATATACCTGTCGTTCGACTCGGTCGTTCTCTGGTAGAAAGGCAACGATTACGTGCAGACCGCCTTTCGATTCGACTTCGTCTCCCACGTGGAAATCCGTACCGCGTCCTGTAATGATCAACTCACGTCTTACCAGGAGTAGCCGGATTTTGGAACGAGAAAGTAAATAGACCAGTGCAATTCGAGCATGAATGCCCATGCACACAACGTTTTGCTGCGTAGAATAGGTTCCGTATGCAAATTAAGAGAGTGGAGGTGAGAGAGCATGGAAATTGGAGAGACGCAGAGACATTCGGAATTTCGGAACGCGGACTGGTAAAACGTCGTGCATGCAAGTAAGTCTTCCATACCAGCTATGTTCGTGGCCACGACGCAATCGCCCGGCACGAGTTCTCGTTGGAGTGCCTCTGATCCCGTTCTGCTGTCCGTGTACATGCTACTCCTGATCCCCTTTCCGTCCAGCCGCTCTCTGATCTTGTCAGCGCTCGCGATGAACGGAGCGATGATGAGCACCGCTCGTTCCGCGTTGACTACGCTCTCGGTCGACGACACTATCTTAAAGGACCTCCATTGGGAACCGTAAACTATTCAAATTCCTGACGGAAACCTGACGGATGCGATTAGTTTCCCTTCTATGCCGTTCGCTCTCTCGCTATGCAAATTAGTTTGAATTAGCCTGGCTACGGAACGGAACGGTTAAGGATTTTGTTCATTTAGTGAGGTATTACTCTGATGATTTTCCTTACCTTCTCTAGCCATTCCTCTTCATTCTGACAAACGATCGGCTCTACCTCCTCGTATCTGCGCTCGCGAAACGAGGGGATGTCGGAGAAGGTGACCCCATAAGTCTCCTTGAGAAACTCCCTCGAATCCTCGCCGCCAATCGTTCCCGTTAGACCGATAATGTTCGCACCGTAGCGAAGAAAGAAGGTGACATTGGACAGGAAGTTGGTCGCGACTGACTCCGCCTCTATCGGCACCTGAAACACCGTCTTGGTATTGAAGAAGAAATACGCAGGACCCCAAGTGAACGAAATAACGTTTCTTCCCCCCCCCCTAAACATTGGTTTCTCACTCTAAAGCATAGGTTGAGTACCCCCAAACATTTGTTTATGTTTTCCATATATCTTCTTTTTTGTATTTGAACCAATAGTGAGGGGCAAAAGAAGCAGACAAGCTGGAAAGTTGACTCCTCACACTGTGCTTCATCTGCAGAAACTGATGCAGGCCATGCGACCATTGCATCGTCGGATTGTGCAGACCCGTATTGAAGGCGTCGACGATGACGATCTTGCTGCCCTCCACGACGTACTCGTGACCCTCCTGAACTTTGCTCCATCTCTGACATATATCCCTTGCCTACAATATCATCGTTACGATTTTCCTTCCGTTCACCATTATATTGCACTTCCGCTGTAAAGTCGCAAAAATCTATCTACATATTTATCTAAAAACCGTGAGTTTATTTTCTACCTGTCTATTGTTTTTTTCAATGAATAAAGGTTACCTTGACGTGGAATAGCGCTGATACGGCTGATCGTATGAGCTTGGTCAACGTTTGCTCGAGGAAAGCTCGTAGGTATTCGGGCACAATGATCTCCGGGTACTCTTCACCCTCCAGCTGAAAACGGTCTTCCAGTAAGTGCAATACGGTAACATCAATCTGCTATCCCGATTGTGTAGTCTCTATCCGAGTAACAAAGATTACATATGTGCCTACATTCCCCATATATATTCTCGAAATTCTTTTTGTTTGGAATGAAGACGCCTATGGATTCACAAAAACTCGTGAATTCTGTGATTCAGAGCATTGGAAACCGCTGACCTCAGGAGGGACATTCTTCAGATCCTCTTCGGTTATCTCGTCAAACCTCAGAACCTTTCGAATGTGCGTCAAAGTAGCCGATTCGATGAAGTCATCGACACTCTCGATCTGTGCAGAAAAATAGCTTCTGGGAAAAGTATTCTGGGAAAAGTAAAAGTATCATTCGGGTTTCTGCGGCTCTTTTAGCTAAATGAAACTATGCAATATAAATTAATGCCAAAAAAGGAAGTCCCATTGCTACGTACATACTTACCGGAATAAGTTGTGTGCCGTCTACGAGGTGCCATTTGCCCTTATGAAACTCCATCTAAAAAGATCGGTCTCTTCGAGATCTACTAAAGCCTAATGGAGATACTATCATTAGTTCAATTCCATTCAGAAAAGACATCAGTTAGGTACATACTGTATTCAAAATATATGTATTGCTTTTAAGCAATGCATTTTGTTAAAACATACACTCTTGTAGATCAGCTGTATGTGCGCCCAAATGGCTGCGTAAACGGGAAGGACATCGGACATTCCGGGAGTTTTGGAGGCTATGCGAACCGAATCCGTGCGACCATCGAGCAACATGCTGTCAACCTGATTGGGGTAGGCAATAGTGTGTCCTTTATCGAGAGTATTGTTCGGCAAATGACCGAAAACCAAATTATGCAAAGTGTGCTTTTAGTTCTGCTTCTCTTCCTGCTTCTATTCCATCTCGCTCCATTTCTGGACTTTCATGATCCAATAATGACCCATTTATGATTCATTTGCCTAACACTATGGACACTAGAGCTGTCGAAACTAGTGTTGGCAAACCCGATAACGATTCCTCGGGTATTTTCCGCAAGACTGAACGAGAAGGAAAGAAACGAGAATATCGTTGACCTTTATGCATTCAAATACCAGACCCGATATTCTCGCTCATTGCGAGAACCTCGCTATCTCATTCTTACCTCGTACCAGTCGGTCTGTAAATGAGCGAGAACCTCGGGTGGAGAATGAGAGACCCGAGAATATCGTTGCACTTTACCTCATTACCTACGAAACTTTTTTTCTCGGGCGAGGAATGGGAGGGGGATCATTTCTGACCGAGGTTCTCGTTATCGGGTTTGCCAACACTAGTCGAAACCGCACCTTGGTGGGGAAAGGCCACCTCGCCTCTCTCCCTCGGTTCCATTCCGCACCGTCCATTCACCCCTTTCGCGTTCTAAAGGTGTGGAATGAACCAGAATGGTGCGGATTTGTTGCCGGTGCGGTTTCATTTTCGGTCATTACAGGCCGTTCTCGATCGTTCTTCTTCCGTTTTTCTCTCAAAAACGTATTTCGGATGCCCTACGCCAAACTTAGGGGATCAAACTCTATAATAACTATTCGTTTGGTGCCCATATCAACGAATTAAATGTAGAGAAGGGTTGCTTTAATGTAATGGTTTGCGGAACCGAGCTGAGAAGTTGAGTTGCCAACTAAGCATCAGTTATTTAATGCGTACTATTTTTTCTATTGTTTTGTGTTCATAATTACCCAAGGATAGAATTTTTTCAACATGAAGTAAGCTAAATCTACTGTTGCTGCCAAATATTTACGTCCAGCGAGAGAAATAGAGAGAAATAGAGCTCAACTAAAGTAATATGTCATTAGATGTGTTGGCAATAAGATAGGGACTCTTTTCATACGTGGGCAGGATCTGCCGGTAACTGACTGCAGTGGTCCTCCCATACACAGATATCGCACAATTTCTCTGAGATATTATTTTGCAGAGCTAAACAATACATGAAAAAAAACATTTGCAGTAAGTCACCTTACCACGGTACCTACAAGCGTGCCCACCTATGACTCTTTTTCAAGGAGCATAAGAAATGACAAATTCCTTAGGTTCTACCGTAATCATTTTTGGCATGTCGCGTGGAGGAATCTTTAGAACAACTAATACTCATTGGCGTTATGGACTCATCGCGAAACACTGAAATACCTACGATAGCAAAGGAAATCAATTGCCAAAACATTATTTCGAGATCTTGAATTACATTGTACTGTAGTAATAGTGGAGGAGGTATGCTCTATCATAGACATAACTCAGAATATCTTCCTTACCCGGAGCACTTACTGGTGTTCACATTACTTAGATAGGTATTCTCAATTGGTAGGCTTAAAGGGACATGGAAGCCAAAAAAGATTGGCTTTCATATGAAAGTTTATCGCCTAAATAATATAAAAAACAAAACCAGGGTGCACAAAAATGTCTACTTCGCTAGATATCCTAAAAATCGTTTCCCAGCCAAGGCGCAGTCTTACTGCGTTTAGTGCATAGTAACGAGGTAAATGGCATCGAAGTATTCCCGGAACAAATAAATTTTTCTCGCTCCAGAAATTTTTTAAAAATATTTTCCAAGCGCTATTATCTTTATTGTCGTCTAAGAAACATATTTTACGAATATTGCCATATTCGGTTTCAAAAAGTTTGTCGGGAACTACCAATGTATAAACTGAAGTTTATACATTGGTAGTTCCCAGGCTAAAATACATTACATTATCCTACCAATGAGGAACCTGATATATATGCCGTGCCTACTCGGCTAAGTTTCTGTAAAAATGAGGTGCCCACCACCAAACGGTCGAGTCCGGCCCATGTATGGACTTAACACTTATGTTTTCCTACTTATGAAAAGATATAATATCAACGAATGTAAGTAATCGTACACGTAGGAACAAATACGCTATGTAGCATTCTAAGCAGACTGTCTGTTAAATAAGAAGATGAAAAACGTCGAAAACCCGAAGGAAATCCGAGGGAAATTAAAGAAAACGGGATGATATTGCCCCGGTGCGGATTGAAACCGCACCGGAATCCGCACCTTTGATCATTCTTTGTGGGAAAACTGCACCAACGAGTCTAGTCATTCGGTACTGTTCCGGTGGTGGTTGCGGTGCGGTTTCGACAGCTCTAATGGACACCTCATTGCCAAGCCCTATTCTGCCCTATTCTGGTGTTCTATGCAAACATTATTCTTCGATTATCTTTTACGATATATATATATATATATATATATATATATATATGTATATATATATATATATATATATATATATATATATATATATATATATATATATATATATATATATATATATATATATATATATATATATAAACCGCTCCTATGTGTATCAAACTTCCCCTCCTTTGGACTCCAATCCGATGCAAATCACGATAATGGTAATATAATGAAACTCGCAGAGATTGTATGTACGAGCCTCATAACCAAGTCGCAGTCATGTGTTTTAATTGTAAACATTATTCTTCGATTATGTTTTTTCACTATATCGACAATGCGCGAGTTGTGCACGAACCTCATCGACAATGGCCAGCTCGTGTCCTCTCTCTCCACGCACTTCGAGATTCATCGCCTCTTGCAGTAAGATATCCGCGAGGAAGTCGGTGATCGGACCGTAGATGACCGTCGAATCGTATACCTCAAGCAGTCCGTCTGTATGGTTATTGTCGGTCCTCGTATTCAAATTTTCGTTCCGCACATTCTTGATTGGACTTGCGTTAGCATAAGAGCATAGCGAAAAGCGCAAACAACCAACGGAAGACGGAATGATTACCGTCGGAACGCAATTTTTGAATACGAGTGTCGACAATGGAGCTATAAACGCGATTCCGTCCCTTACTTTGATTCCAATGCGTCTATTTCTCTCATTTTTTTGCATACTGTCTCGTCTGACCTTGATCTACGGATGTGTCTTTTTATTAGAATTGAAGATTTTTGTATATACTGATTCACATACCTATGTGCGGCCTAAAGTTGCATTATTATTCATTATTATTTATTATTATTCAAGAAATCTGATCTTGAATACAGAACGGTTGCGCATGACTTCAAAGGTATGAAGCACCTTTGTAGCAAGCGCCTCACTTCACTTTTAACACACATGCAGGTAATGAAGGATGCCTTGCAAAAACTTTATGCATTTAAATTGAAATAAAGTTTTCAAAGAAACATATTTCGAAAAGCATTAAAGAGTATATTAATTAGCCAACCTTTCGCTCGTCCACGTCGACCACATAATCAGCGAGATTACTGAAGGGGGGTGTAAGGAAAAATTTACTCACAAATGCCACTTGACCTACATATGACATCTACAAATGACCTATGAATATGAAATCCATGCAATGTGACTTGTGGTTCGATCCTATGAAAGAAGCGCAGCGCGTGGAGAGTGTAAATCAAACTAATACCAATAAGTTAAACAGTTAAATGAACAAGGTCACAAAAAAGAATTACTTGTTATCATCGTGAGCTTTTCCATCCGAGTTATGACCCGTAGATATGCCGAGAAGCTCGAAAAAAGGTTTCATATGCTCCTCTTGCGAAGTTGCAAGTTCACTCGAACTGGTTACAATGTCGACCTGAAGTGTAGAGTGAAACTGTTCAAATTCTGCAACTGTATATGTAGTTTTCGAATTTGATAACTGACGATATTTTCGCCATTTCTCAGATATTGAAGAGTGGAAGGAAAAAGCATAATTTGGCTCACCATAGAATCCAAAGGAAGTAATGAAGCAGAAATGAGACTTCTTTATTATTTTTATAGCTGGGCCTGGGCTTGACCTAACCTTTATGCCGTACGAAGCTTTCACTGCGGCAATTGCTGCGATGACATTCGTCTTACCCTCTCCTGTTGGAACCTACAATATATCAGTGGGACGCCGGGTTGGGAGAGGATTTGTGCATTAGTCATAGATCTTATTATTTTGCATAACTAATTAATACTTTTCATGTTTTCATGCAGTACATAACGACCAATCATTACTTATGCAAAAAACTATGAGGTTATGGAAAAAAACCCATGAAAGATAACCATCAAAAAGGCTTGAATGGGTGTGAATAATAGATGTGTTAGTAATACCTGTAGAAGGCGTGCGGCTTTATTCTCGATTGAGACAAGAGACAGAAGAATGGAAAGCTCTTGAACCGTTCGAAGATCATACTTGGCATTGAAAGTGTTGAGGGTATGAATTACGAGAGCAGCCCTCTTAAATAACTTATTTTTTCCATTAACTTTTTACACCGATGCATTTAAGTCAATTAGAAATTGGATATAATAATCCTGATCGGGTATTCCGAATCTTGTGCAATCTAATTCACTAGGTGTCGCGCGCGGAGTACTGAACGTTCAAAGAGCAAACGCGCATTTCACAAAATCGGATATATTAGCTGACCCAGGTGTGATACCGCTTTGTTTTATTGACAAAACGATTTTTCACATTGCTTCGATCATCTTAACAAAAGGAACTACCAGAAATGATGAGCAGAAAGGCCTAAATTGCAATATCAGGGTAGCCCGCGAATTCAAATTCTACCGCAATCGTGAGCCGGTCCCTTTAACAAAAAAAATCTTGCACTACCTCAATCAGCTTCGCTTCAGCCAACATAGCTTTCGCTTGTTCTGGAGTTGTATTCGCATGAGAATTATAGAATTCTTTATACTCTCGATAGGTATCCGTTAGCAAGGTTCCTGAAATTGTTGTGTGGATTCGCCTATGTATACTTCTTTTACGCGCTGACAAAAACATTTATAAGAGCTTCGAATAAACCTACACAGTTAATTATTTACTTTAATTTTGCGGTTTTAAATTTTTTTGCGAATTACGCAAAACCTACTCATCGCATTCTCGTCTTCATCGGTCTTTGCTATGAGATCGATGAGTTCTTCTAGAGAATGCTCGTGGGATGGGGCTCCGTCAGTCTTAAGCAAACAACTTAAAAGAGTGATTGCGGAATCTTTGCTAAGCATACATTCCCAATGATGTAGACGACTCGTAGAAAAATAGCATTAGATATTGCCCAGTTTATGATTATTAAAAAGCATTGTACGTACCTTTCCGATTTCAGTAGCAGGCATTGAATTGTCTGAATTTTCATCAGACATGTCCTGAAAAGCAAAAGCTAAAATTCATGAGAAGAGTCACAAATCTTATACGCACCTTTCCGTTTTCAGTAGCAGGAATTGAATTGTTTGAATTTTCATCAGGCATGTCCTGGAAATCAAAGGTTAAAATTTATGAAAAGTAAAGCGTCACAAATCTTATATATACCTACCTTTCCGTTTTCAGTAGCAGGCATTGAGTTGTTTGAATTTTCAGCAGGAGTGCCCCGGAAAACAATAGTTCGCAAAGAAGTTAAGCAAAGAAGAATAACAATAAGGATGAATAGATATTACTACAACACAAATCTTAATAAAGAATGAGCGAGACACCGGGATAGTGAGAGGGGCATCTATCTAGCAAAGCATACGCGAAATTCGTCCCTTACGTCGTTTCACCATTTCTTCGTATTTGCGCGTTGTTTCACCACTATTTTCTCTCATCACTAATGTTCAGTTCGCCTATGGTGAAACGGAGAGTCAGTCAGCTTGCAAACGTTCTTCTGCATTATAAGCGTCCCCACGTTTCTTTTTTGATTCTTCAGCGTTTTTGCCACAAAAATATAAAGATTCTAACTTCGAAAAAATCGAAAAAAGAATGGACTATATTCTTTTTAAAGGTGGTGTAAACAGAACAACATTAGAAACTCCCGCCACGAAGATCCTGTACAGACTCAAAAGATTACGGTAATGACAGCAAAGCCAAACATTCGACCAAACGCAATTTTCCGCAAACTATTCTACGGATCGCATACTGTAAATTGTTCGCGCCTTTATTTTTTGAATTCCCTGTACATCAGGCAACTTTTCACTCACGTTTTCTCAGCAACTTGCGAATGTTTTTCATTTTTACTGTGATTTTGCTTAGAATTAGCACCCTGAAATCACAAAAAGCATGCCTGATTAGTGCCTCAAAAATTCTGTTTACACCACCTTTAACAATAATGGGTCCGAGTAGTTTCTATTATTGAAATTAATATCATGGTAATCGTGTGCACGTCATCATATATTTTTAAAGGGACATGGAAGCCTAAAAAGATTGGCTTTCATATGAAAGGTTATCGCCTAAATAATATAAAAACCAAACCCGGAGCGCACAAAAATTTCTACTTCACGAGATATCCTAAAAATCGTCTCCCAGCCAAGGCGCAGTCTTACTGCGTTTAGCGCATAGTAACCAGGTAAATGGAATCGAGGTATTCCCGGAACAAATAAATTGTTCTCGCCCCAGAAATTTTTTACAAATATTTTTCAAACGTTTTTATCTTTATTATCGTCTAAGAAACATATTTTACAAGAATTACCATATTCATTTTCAAAAAGTTTGTCGCTTCCATATCCCTTTAAAGGGACATGGAAGCGAGAAATTTTTTGAAACCGAAAATGGTTATACTTGTAAAATACATTTCTTAGACGATAATAAACATAGTAGCCTTTGAAAAATATTTTTAAAAAATTTCTGGAGCGAGAAATATTTATTTGTTTCGGGAATAGCTCGATGCCATTTGCCTCGTTACTATGCGCTAAACACAGTAAGACTGCGCCTTGGCTGGGAAACGATTTTTATGATATCTCGCGAAGTAGACATTTTTGTGCACTCTGGTTTTGATTTCTATATTATTTAGGCGATAAACTTTCATATGAAAGCCAATCTTTTTTGGCTTCCATGTCCCTTTAACAAAAAAACGGAATGACTAGCTTGTCGTGGCCACTTACTCTCTGACCACAATGTGCGCTAATCTCTCCAATGAGGTTCTCTGAAAACGTACGGTGCAGCAGGATTGTAGTGAATGCCTGGAAATCTCTATTAGAAGTTTCTTCTTCTTATTGGTTTAAAAAATATATTTTTCGAGTTATATACATTTTTCAAAATAAGCACATTTGATGCAAAATGAAATCCTTCATTAACTTCAAACTTCCTTCTACACCGGCCTTATTTTGTATTAGATTTTTAAAAAAAACCCGATATTTCCTTTCACTTTTTCCGATCTCACAAGAGTTTGGTGCGATGAGTCATTTACGCTTACTGACCTTCTACGCTGACAGAGCAACTCTTCTTCTTTTTTCTCTGCTCTGTACTCGTAACTGTCGGTTGGTATAACACAAATGGTGAAACGGGAACGGCATATAAACCATTCACAGCACGCACATGTTTCTATGAAGGCATTCTCATCAAAATTTGTATATTATACTTCCAATCTGTTGAATCTTAGTTCGAGGTTTTCAACACTATTTCAGATCAGGTTATGGAGTCGATTGTCGTTGTCGATTAAATAAGTTCATCAAAGTTAACTAAGCTAACCGTGAGAAATTAGGTTACCTTTTTCGAAAAAAAACATGAGGCCATAAGGGAATGGACAGAATAAAGGAACTGATGGCCAAAGCAAATGAAGAGTTGGTTAATCAGAAGAAGAAGAATTCTGCCTTCGACGAACTGCATACTGCTAAGGATGAACAGGCAAGTAACATTGGAGAAGAAAGCGGCGGAAGAAAAACGGCAAAGGGAGGCGGCGGCTCTTGCGAAAAGAGCCAGTGAGCTTGAAGCGCAGAAAAGGAAAGAGATTGAGAGGTAACTGGTTAGTCATTTTATGTTCATAAAATCCGCACATTGCAATGGCTATGAGTAATATTATTAACAATACAGAACAGATTTAAGTGTCCACGGGCCTCACTGTATTTTGGAAATCAAAGAGGGCTATCTTGTCCACTTACAAATCTGTCGTGCTTCTTGAACTGTAGCGGCCTATTTCAAGAGGAAGGCCGAGGGAGGATAAGCGAAAGGCAGCCGCCGAGTCATCGCAAACCAAGAGAGGGGGAGGAGAATGATTCTTTGCAAGAATCTGAACGATCTGAGAGATAAGGTAACTTCGCAGAAAAAATTGGTATCCTAACAGCAAACAATATCAGATATGTCAGCAGCATAATGTTTATCGAAAGAATCACTATGTCGGACGGCTAACGCTGGACCGCTCCCTTAATAGGTAGGCTTATGTTACAAGCGTGCTCAATATACAATTATATGGTTATGATTAATTTCTGTATTCATTACTCATTTCTGAAATACATTTCTCAAAAAATCCAACAATTTTTACTAGTATCTATCATTGAAGCGAACAGCAAGACACTGGTGAATATTTAATTTAATTTAATTTATCTACGCGGTACGCGTAATGGGGTTTGGGGTTGAAGGATATAGGTGACTAGCCCGGAGATTAAGAATGAACTAGCGCATAAGCATACCATGCACCAAGGGAAAACAAATTTCTTGTGTGGGGATTAGGGTACTGCAAATAACCCGCCCGATAAAGAACTAAGCAAGCTGCCAGAGTGAGTGAGAGCCACG
>LS917485.1:160951-178523 GCA_900490955.1 Micoletzkya japonica | reverse complement strand
CGCGGTACGCGTAATGGGGTTTGGGGTTGAAGGATATAGGTGACTAGCCCGGAGATTAAGAATGAACTAGCGCATAAGCATACCATGCACCAAGGGAAAACAAATTTCTTGTGTGGGGATTAGGGTACTGCAAATAACCCGCCCGATAAAGAACTAAGCAAGCTGCCAGAGTGAGTGAGAGCCACGCAATACAAGTAAATAGGTGAGTAGACGAATATTGCAGAATCGCTCAATCTCAAGCGGACCAATCAGCCAAATACAACGATTGGCAACCAGTCCCTCAGGGTTTGGGAGTAAACCGCTGCTGGTGTAAGAACACGCCAGGAGGAGGTTTATCATTGTATCCAGTAGAACCGGAACCGTTATGTTTAGCTCTCACGGCGGTTGACAGTTGGTACAGGGGAACAAAGTCTTACAACTATAATAAAGGACAATTTTCAAAAGAAGCCGGAAGGTTCACAGCGGTGGTTCGGAAGGTGATTGATTACTGCGTCTGTTTTTGTCAAAAAAAAAACAATTGTCAAAAATTTCAGAGCTCAATGAAGCTGGGCGTCGGAGTTGCTACCTCCTCTACTGGACGAGTCTACGTTATTGCTAATTATTCTCCAGCGGGCAACACAACAGGAAGATTTCGAGAAAACGTGTTCCCAGTATAGTGTTATATATTTGTGTGTGTTCAGTTTATTATTGACGAAAAAGTTCCGTCAGTAATTTCATTCCTACTTTGTCTGCACTCTCTTCATACTGCTTCGCTCTCTCGTGGGAAATAGGAGTGAGACGACTTATAGAACATCATTGTCAACCATACATTTCTTTATCCTGTACGAATTATGCCAAATCAGTGAAAGATCATTAACAACTTGCTGTGAAAAGGGTGAATAAATTTTCTTTGCTAGAAACTAGAAACTTCTTTCAAAAACTCTTGCCAGCAACAGTAATATACTTCGCATTATATCCTCCCCCGGTGGTTCTTTCCGATTCGTCCTCGCTGTAGCTTTCTTCACTGTTTTCGTCCTCGTCGTTACTCAGTTCATACTCGCTCTCACTGCAACTATGGTCGAGTTTACGATGTTCTGTCAATTGCCCTTATTCCTGTTTCCGGCGAGAGAGCGAAGCAGTGCGAAGAGACTACAGACAAAGAAGGAAGGAGATTACTGACGTATCGTTTTCGCTAGTAATAACACCATCGACGTGATCGTTCTCCTCAGCTGTCTCGACGGATCCGAAAATGTCCTAAAATTCGCTATTAAATAAATTTCACCTTCTTTAGCAATCACACGTTGAAATATTTGTGGAAGGTAGTCAGTTTGCTTTCAAGGCAGTTTGTTGGCAGTTTATCGGCAGTAGGCAGTTTTGTTTTTTTGCTTTACTGTTTTCAATCCTTTCCTCTTTTTCCTCGCCGAGCTTCTCTGCCTCAGACGATTCCGCCGCTCGCATGCGTTCCTCGTACTTTCTGTTCATTCTCGCGAGAAATCGGTCTACCTTTAATTTTCTTATAGCATTCTCATCTTTTTTTAATAAAAATTAAAGTGAGCCACCACCTTTTCCCGTTGAATGTTTTGCTCAATCTCCCGATCCCTCTGAAAAACGTTAATTGGTGAATGTTTGTGCCGTATTTCAAGAATTGACTGATTTTAAGTTTTCAGTTTTTGATTTTAAGTTTTGAATTGACCGACTGCTCTGAAGGAAGACATGTTAAAGGGACATGGAAGCGAGAAATTTTTTGAAACCGAATATGGTTAGACCCCAATATGTTTCTTAGACGATAATCACAGCATTCCAAGCGTAATAATAGCGAATGGTGGTTTTCGCGCATAGGATCCGATCCTGTAGGCGAACCAGTAATCGAATATCTATGAACTTAAAAACTTTAGTTTATCTCTGTGACTCAACAGGCTTCGAAAATTTGGTGTAAATTGGTTCATTCACTCTTGAGAAAATTCAAAAATAGTGGTCGATTCGCTATTAGACACATTCTTTGCCGGGCGGAATGCTGCGTAATAAACATAATAGTCTTTGAAAAATATTTTCAAAAAACTTTCTGGAGCGAGAAATTTTTATTTGTTCCGGGTATACTACGATGCCATTTGCCTCGTTACTATGCGCTAAACGCAGTAAGACTGCGCCTTGGCTGGGAAACGATTTTTAGGATATCTCGCGAAGTAGGCATTTTGTGCACTCTGATTTTGGTTTTTATATTATTTAGGCGATAAACTTTCATATGAAAGCCAATCTTTTTTGGCTTCCATGCCCCTTTAAAGAAACATAATAAATAAAAATTTGTTCCCTGCAGACCTTTTCGCGAGCATTCCTTTCTTGTTCCTCAATTTCCTGACGCTCGATGTCCCTTCTTTCTTCCTGCAACACGTTACTAATGATAAAGCACTATATTCTAGACGTTTGGAAAGCGAAAATGAATAGGGCATCGTCTTTCTTGAGTTCCCACAGGCCCTATGAGACAGATTGATCTTAGCTTTAGTGTCTATCGTAATGCCTTTCCTTTCCCATTCCTAATTACTTATTCGTGGTGTGCGGCACACCGATCTACCATATTAGTAAATGTCGGAATGATGGTTCGCTTTCCAAGGGTTTTGCATTGCGGCAGAACACTGTGACAAGGTATACCGTGGACAAGTTTTTTTTTTAAATTGTCCGAGGGAAAATAGCATTACATAATCAAAGAAAGATGCCCTGTTGGAGCTACTCTTAAAATATTAAAATTTTATAAAATTTGAAACCTCTTCACGTGCTTCTCTTTCTCGTTCCTCAGCTTCCAGGCATTCCTTTTCTTTTCTTTCTTCCTGCAATATTAGTTATTCTGCAGTTCAATGAATGAATTCATGATCATTCTTTTGAATTGTTTCATCATCACCATTTTAGGATTTCGAATAAGAAAAAAACGATGTGCGAAAAAAGGCCGTACGAAAGATTTGAAACCTCTTCGCGTGTATTCCGTTCATGTTCCTCTTCTCGTGCGCGTTCTTCCTGAAAATTTGTTCTTTTTTTCGACAAAACGTGAGCCGCATATTCATTGTAAATTAAAACTTGGTATGCGTTACCTATATGAGAACCTCCGACCAAAGCATTACCTATCTGAAAAATGATGATTTTGGGGAAGAGGCTTCACCACTACGTTCCGCCAGTCCGAATTATGTACGCCCAATTGCGACTGTGTCCGCGTCTCTCCAATTCCCATGCTCTCTCACCTCCCCTCTCCTTTTGTAAACATGATCTACCCCTTGGAGCAGAACGTAGTGCTTCACTACCTCCAACTCGCGATCCCTTCTTTCGTGCTCTTCCCGAAGCCGCTCCTCTTCCCTTGCCTTTCGTCTGGGTATATAGATGACGAATGCGATCGCTGGAAGAGTTGCATTAATAAATAGATATGGTCTATCTATCTGAATATTGAAAATCAGAAGAGAAGCTCACCTATTAGCCACATTCGAGTTTACTGCGGTAGAGATGAAGAAGCACAGAAGAAAAGTGAGAAGGCGGGTTGGATTCTCTGCGCGAAGCAAAGGCACGTAAATTCCTCAAAACAGTTTTCACTTTGCGAAGTTTCCTAAGCGAGGAGTGTGTTTGCAAACCGTTTCACCATTCGCTGCCTCCTGTCTCTCTCACTCTCTCCCCTCACTCTCTTCCGTCTTTCTCTCTGCAAAGTCACGAGCAGTTGGTCAGGTTCACTTCGTTCATTGAGCATCGTGAAACGCGACCTTCAAGAAACAAAAACAAAAGAATTTGCAGGCGCGGCACCGTGACAAGGCAGGATGCATGAATCAGCATGAATGAAGAATGGGGTTGCGAAGTGCGATAATGGTGAAACGATGATGCACCTTCCAACCTTCCAACAGGTCACCTGGAAAGATGTGGTGAAACGGCGCCGGAGCGCGTATAAGAGCGACTTGCCGTTGTTCGCTCCAACCCCCCGTTTCCCTCTCCTTCTGTCTCTCTCAAAGTGTACTTATTCTATTATTCATGGTTCTTTGATGATCTTACAGCTACGGCTTGCTCGTTTTGCCACATAATTTAGGGGCATGCTTACCAGACTGTCGCGTTCAGCTTTTTCAAACCATTGTTTTATTTTGCGTCGGTGTAGTTTCTTTGGTAGATCTGTTAATGGTGAATCATAATTTACAGCTTTCATAGGCACAATAGACGATCGTTTAGACCCAACTACAGTATACTATTCGTACAGGGATCAGCGAAAAATTATATTCGACCAACTTTTGGCCCTACTTTCGTTACCGTTAGCTGTCGAGCCTTTACAGGGGCTATTCGCTGCGGGAGTTTCCTTTAATCTTACACTATTTACACCACAGTTATGCCAATACTGTATGTTTCCCAGTTTAGCATTTATGTAGTCACTAAAGAAAAAAACAATACTGAAACACGGAGATAAAAATAAACTTCCTGCGATGAAGGTGTAAGCCTGGTACTTGGATCGATTTTTCTCAATTATTGCTCCCTCCTTTCTAGGCCATACATTTGCCGCTCATTGAGTCTATGATGATGATTTCATCCCCGATTTTTAATTCATGTTTTAGCCATGATGAAAACGCATGAAAGGGATATTCACATCGATCAAGGAAAAAGTAAGTTTACGGAACAAAGTGTTGTATACAATTGTAATTAAATCGCCTGTGTCTTATAATAACTCAATCTTTGTCAATGAATAACATCATTTTTTTCAATTTCCTCTGCTCTTTCTCCTTAAAACTTTATATTACGTTTAACGCAAAAGAAGCTACACAAAACTTTATAAAATTGAGCTATTTTAGTTGCTGAGATGCGGCTGAGAGAGAAGATCAAGCAAGAGATGAAGAAGCTAAATCTGGAAGTGAACAGTTTGAGGAACAAGAATGTTTCTCTGGAAGAAATGCAGGCGTCCAAGGACAAAGAGGTTAACGCACAGTGTTCTGACAACAGTCAAAATGTTAGGAAAACGAGATGCCGAAAAATAACCCGAGAATACTCTTTACAATACCATCAGATATCCGAATACAAGCGTCTTCTCGATGAGGCGAAGGAGAATAATTTTTCAAAGGAGAAAGTGGAAGAAATCGAAAAGTACGGATCTGGAATATCGCTTAGAATATTTTCTAAATTAACCTCTTACTGCTACATAATAATTGTGTTACATAATAATTTTCAAACCTTCTTCTAACTAAAACTTTTAGGAAACTGCAGGAAGCCCGCGATGAGAAAAGAGCGGAAGAGGAACTAGCAGAGGAGGTCAGTTTTGACCTGAATAAATGAACTTTTTTAGATTTATGGTTGCACTTAAAGGAACCATACTACGAGTACCTGGCCGTACTCTGTTCTTGACATCATTCATTTGATCTAATCATCCCGATTTCATTCACTATCCGCCGAGTACTGAAGCTGCAAAGAGCAATGCGCTTTTTACTTACACCTCTTTTCATTAACAGAAACGATTGTTCACATTTTTCTGATCATTTTAAGAAAAATAACGACCAGAAAAGATGAGAGGAAAGGCCTAAATCGCAATATCTAGGCAGCCCGTGAATTCAAATCCTACCGTACTCGTGGGACGACTCCTTTAGAAAAACTGCAGTGAATGGTTTTGAGAGCCACGATTCCTATATTTAAAGATTAACAGACGCATGTCTGTCAAATATGATGAACTTACATTTTACAGTCTCGTGTAAGATGCACGCAATTACAAGGAGAATGTAATGAGGTATATAGGTTTTTTTTTCTGAAAAGAGTATCGATTTTAATGATGAATGTCATTTCATCTCAACAGTATGTAATCAATTTTGTTCGCTGTAATTTAAATAAGTCTCTTTGATAAATATGGTCTATATAATTATATAGCTCCGTCAACAACTATCAAAACTAGGAGAAGAAGGAGCAAAAATATTGTCCGAAGCTGAGAACAAGCGATTGGAGCAAGAACAAAAGGTTAATCCTCTTTATTTATCTCTGTTGCTCGCAGAATATTTATTACATTAAAACACAAATGAAGGAAAAATCGAAAGATCCATCCTTATTTCAGCATGCTGCAGACCTCGCAAAACAAGAAGAAAAGAGAAAACAGCAGGAAAGAGAAGTTAGTTGGAAAGTACAAATAAGAGAAATGACAGTTATGTGGTATATCTATGTACATACAAAGGGTCCATCTGACCATCTCATTCATTTCAAGAGACAACAAATTAACGTACGGTAATTGATGATGAGAGACAAGAGGGGAGTGAAGAGATACAGACAATGAGAGAAATCTTTGCACAACTTTTTCTAAGCAACGACGAAGTTTCAAGGAAAGTAGAGAAACTATGAGACTCAGTACACTAACTATCCAATGTCAAAAATGCACATGGTAGATATTGGGTGGAGAGGGCCTTTAAATCATCATTGTCCTTTTTAGTCTATCCAATGTCAAAAATACATTTTAAAAATACAAAAAATCAATGAAAGATATGTATTATGTATAACAATTCAATGAAAGACATGCATTGCAGATTAAAAACAGATTGAGGCGTCAAACGGAAGAACATGGTAAACAAACCGCGAAAAAGGAGGAAGAGGTATATAAGGTTGAAGAAAATGTTCCGTCAGTCATCTCATTCCTATTTACGACGAGAGAGTGAAGCAGTGTAGGCCAAGTAGGAATGATTTTACTGGCGGAACTTTTTGCTAAATAATATACACATCTAAAATTCTCCTCTTTTAATAATCAGAACGTATTTCAATCAGTGAGAGACCAAACCAAAATTCGCAATGTTTTTTATTCAATAAAAGCGTTCCTTCAGATAAGTATATTGAAAGCTCAAGCTGAAAAGATAAAAACGACAGCCCAAGAGCAAGTAAGTCTTTTTTGAGTGCTCAACTTTTTCACGAGGTTCACGATTACATTATGAAGGAATAAGGTAGAAAAATGGATATCAGTCTCACTTTTTTATTTGAGGAAGCAGAGCTACGAAGAGAGAATGAAAAGGTCGAAAAGGAAAAGGCAACGCTGCTCAACGAGGTAAGAATTGTGTGTTGAAGGGGGAGTTTTTGTGGCACTCATAAGGCCTGCTTTTTGTGATTTGGGGGCTAATTCTTGACAAAATCGTAGGAAAGTGAAAAAAACATACCCAAGTTACTGAGAAAACGTGAGCGAAAAGTAGTTTGCTGTACAGGGAATTAAAAATTAAGGCGAGAACAAATTTTTAGACGCAGTACAGTATGCCTTCCGCAGAATAGTTTGCGGAAAAAAATATGTTTGGTCGAATGTTTGGCTTGACTCTCATTACCGTAATCTGTTGAGTATGTGCAGGATCTTTCTAATGTTCTTCTGTTTACACCAACCACCTTTAACTGTTATCAAATAACTTTTATAGAATACGTTAATTTTTGAAGTTTGCAGCTCGCTAATCGAGTTGCAGCAATTCAAGAAGAATCGCGAAGAAAGGAGAAAGAGGTTGGAATATTGTATTGGAAGAGTTGAAGAGATACACCTTTTATTAGCTAGCGGAGAAGATGGATGCCAAGCGCAGGGCGCAGGAAGAGAAAATTGCACAGAAGGAAATAGAATTGAAGAAGAAAGAGCAAGAGGTAACTACCGAGAAATGAGTTTTTTAGTAATGCTTTTTTTCAAAAAAAAACTAACACTAGTGCTCCTTGTTATTTATCTCTGCTTGCAGATAATTACCAAGTCAGAAGAAGAACGGAATATAAAAGCAAAAGAGATGGAAAAAAGGAAAGAAGAAATGGACAAAATGCTTGAGATGAAAAAATTGGAGGTATAGACATATTAATTTCGAGCATTAGAAAATTAACAACGGTTTTCAGTTGGAGAAGAAAGTGGAAGAAGAAAAACAGCAGAAAGATACTGCTCTCGCAGCTAAAGCCAAGGAACTCAACGAAATGCGAGAAAGGGAGACTGAGGTAATTTGAAATTTAAATAAAGTAAAAATTTTAAATAAAATTTTTAAAAAATTGAATAAATAAAAATTTATGAAATGGATGTAAAGTAACAATTTAAGGCTGCTGAAAAGGCTAAGAAGGAACGGGAGCTTAAAGCAGCTGAGCTCTCGAAACAATCTGCTGAACTCATGAACAAGATGCGAACACAGGAGGAAGAAGTTTGAAAAAAAAGCTGTTTGAAAAATATGCATGCAATTTATGCAATATTACTACACTTAGTAGCGTAGAAATAGAGGAGAATACAAAGTATCGTAAAAATAAAAGAGCTACCGTTTTAAGCTAGTAAATTGTGGGCCGTGTTTGAAACACTTGAAACAAGGCCATATCTCGGCTGGGAAAGGTCGTACAGAGTTCTGGTTGGAATTTTTGGAATCCTCAGGACGAGATCTATTTGTGTGTCAAGTTTTGTAACGATTCCTCAAGCTTAAAGACCTTTAAAACGTAAAAATGTGGCATTGGAGAGGTCCGAACAGGGATAGCGAGAATTTATCGGGATTTCTAAGATAAAAGCCGTTTTAACCGGTTTAAAGTTGTCTAATCGTCACCAAACTTGATATACAAGTAGATCTCGTCCTGAGAATTCCAAAAATTCCAACCAGAACTCTGTATGACCTTTCCCAGCCGAGATATGGCCTTGTTTCAAGTGTTTCAAGCACGGCCCACAATTTACTAGCTTGACGGTATATTATATGAGCTTCAAGATAACATTCAGCGAACAAACACATTACACATCCTCATCCATTAGTAATTGCAGATGCTAACCAAATCAGAACAAGAACGAAAAGGCCATCAAGAAGAAATGGAGAACATGCTTAGGATGCAGGAGGCAGAGGTACCAAAACTAGATCAAATTTCGTTTTTTCCGCATGTTAGGTACATTGATTTTTCAGTATGAGAAGAAAGTAGAAGAGGAAAGGCGACAGCAGGAGGCGGAAATTGCTGCAAAATCAAAAGAGATTGAGGATGTACGGAACAGGGAGCTCGAGGTAACTAGAAATTTGGGAAAATCCATTCCTTGGTAGCAAACCCCCGATTGATCCTAGGATCAATCCAAGGATCAATACGCCGATCAATCCCATTGTTTACAATGCAAAACTTGGGATCAATCCCAGAAGCGATCCCGAGATTGATCCTAGGATCAACTGGATGTTTTTCTGAGGTGGCAACTTATAAAATATGCAGAATCAAATTACAGGACAACAAAAATGAAATGAAAAGTCAATTATGATAGTCTTTTAAACTAGGTATTGAAATTTTGCTAAACCAATCAAGCTATTAGGTTGATACTCTTGCTTTAAGGCAGATGAGAGGGTCGAAATGGAGCGTGAGCGAGCAAAAGAAGAACTTGCCAAGCAAGCTGAAAACCACATGAGTATGATGCAGAAGCGAGAGGAAGAAGTGAGAAGATATCAAAGTGCTTATATCGATGGAAATTTGGAAATGCTTTTTGAGTAAAACTTTTCACACTCAAAGATCAGTGATTTAAGAAAATCTGTTGCTGTTTTTTTCTGCAAATAATAAAAAATATTGAAATGATACAATAGATAAACTTTACAAAGGATAGTTCTGCAGACTCGAACTCTACTTGAACGCATGGAGCGAAAGTACCAAGAAAGGATTCGCGCTGCCGAATCGTCCGAGAGAGCTATAGCTGAGAAGAGAGAAGAGGAGGAGAGGATTGCAAGAGTAAGTATTGGTATATCCAGAAAGAAAGAAAAAGTGTTACAACAATTGTGGACAAAGTGGACCTTTCTCCATTTTTCAATAATTTATATTTCGATACTGTGGAGTAACATCTTAAAGACCCGCTTCACTCAACAAGTGTTCTGAATCATATAAAGAAATAAATCCAACAACAATTGTAATTTAGGAGCAGGAAGAAAAGGCAAAGGCAATGGAACAAGAACGCATCAAGGTTGCTTGCTTTTCAGTTTTTATGAAAATTTTGTTCTAAAATTAATTTAGATTTAGACTGATTACAAGAGATTTTTTTACATTAAGGAGCAGGAGCAACTAACGAGAAACCAAGAGGCTGCCATTCAACAGCTATCGGAGGCGTCCAAGCAACGAGACCAAGAGATCGCAAAGCGCAATGAAGAAGAGGAAAGACGACAAGAAGAGGCACAGAAGGAGGCGGAGAAGGAAGAAGAGGGGAACAGAACGAAGCAGCAGCAGCAATGGAATGAACAGAAGGAAGAGGAGAAACGGGTAGATGAAGAGAACAAATGGAGTGAAGAACAGAAGGAAGAAAAGGAGGAGAACAACGATGGCTGGGAAGTGATCAAGGCAGAGGACCAGAGGAGGGAGGAAGAACCACCAACTCCAGGTACAAAATCTAAGATGAAGATTTAGGATTCCCGCAAACGACGTTTTAACAACAGTTTGTCATTGTATGGATTAGATTTTGATTCAGGCATTACCGTTTTCATTTCTTTTTTTATACACACACGTCCGCCTTTAGCGAACCTTTAACCTTTGAGAAGTAGAAATTTGTCCAAATCATGGCACTACAAGTTCCAGCAGGGTTATCTAACACAGTCGGAGAAATTTCACTAGCCCGCTTGCGAATCATTCCCTAGCACACGGTTCTACCGCGAAAATTCTCTACAACTTTGGCCTCCCCTGCTCTTTTAGGGAGCATTTCCCTACCCGGCTAGTGAATTTTCACGGTGGTAGCGGGTGCTAGTGAAAAAATGCAGTACGCAAACAATTGAAAGCTCTTCATATAGATGTTAGAACAATCAAGAAACATCAAGAGATATGAAATACCGGTACTCAGCGTCGTCCACGACCGGTCTCATCTATCTCGACTTCAACAAGGGACGCGTGGTCATCCAATGCCTCATGACGGACCCAATGACGGAGTGGCTGTACAGAGTTGCGAGAAAGGAGTAAGATACATGTTTGACATTCCGTTTTATATCCTCCAAAGAGAAACCTGACAATGACTTGTTATATTTTTTCAGAGTCACAAACGTAGGGTGTTGATACAAATGCTTTTATAAACTCCATTTCAGAAACGATTCAAGCCTCTCGTACGACCATTTCGACGGAAACGACTTTCTTCTCTGTGCGAAGCCACACTTCGACCTCAATCAATACTTGGGTCAACGATATTGGAAGAGTAGAGACTGTGAATGGGGACTCCAGTGGAGTGGACCGTTCAAGGGGGGATGTCTCGTAAGACTGTGCAGATCGACTGACTATTGCTGTTACATTGGCAAAGTGGTGCAAGGTGGAGAGATTCTCAGTGGCGATAAGCACGGATTTGTACTGAATGACTACGGAGTGATTTGAAGTAGCATACGTATTACAGAAAACTTTGTTTAGAAAATGTCATAATCCCTTAATGTGGTTTTCTTTAATTACACGTTTCATAATTTTTAGTTGATAATTGCTTTTATTCATATTCTCTTATAGCTTCTCTTGCAGATATGGTTTTACGGTTTCTTTTTTATGTTGCTATATATGTATTTTATTCATGTTGTGTGTGCACCAATCAATTCAAGCGAAAAATTTACAATCTCTTTTTCGTGTCTATCTTGGTATTTTAGTTAGTAATGATAATTTCTTTCTTTTTCATAGTTTTCTCTGAAGATGATTCCTCTTCTTCATCCACGTACGATCACAACCTACATCTAGCTATGGGACAGACCTTTGCTTTAGCCCAGGTGATACCGTAGTTAGTTTTGATGTGCAAATGGCTTGGAATTCAAATTTTCGTATGCGTCGCGTACGCGTCGCGGTTCGCCACTCGCAATGCATTTTAAATGTTTCGAGCCTGCTGATTTAGACGGTCGTGTCATCACTCTCTCCAGAACTATAATCACTCTCTTCAGTGTCGTTGTCGTGATCTTCTCCTGTCTTAGATTTTTGAGCAGCATCTTCTTTATCCTAAAATAAGATACAATATATACTTTGACTCCTTTGTAATGCCATTACATAAATTCTAATAAAAATATTGCAATAAAAATTATAAAAATACAAAAAAGATATTATTGACGAAAAAGTTCCGTCAGTAAACTCATTCCTACTCCACACTACACTCTCTTCATTCCGCTTCGTTCTCTCGTCGGAATTAGGAATGGGACGACTGACGGAACATTTTCCTCAAGTATATAGTATATTTAAACAGCAGCTTGTCTTTTTATATGACTTTCCAGTGCTATCGTATTTATAATTTTCAGATGAAACGGTACCAACATCGTAAAAAAACTTAAAAAACAGACTATTCGATAAAATTTAAAGAAATCTCCAACCTGTTCCTTCCGAGCAGTTTCAGATCTCTCTGCAGATTTTATTCTCTCTTCAAATTTTTTATTCAGCCTCGCAAGGAATTTTTCGACCTTAAAATGTAAAGTATGTAGAAATGGTAACTTTTTAAAAGTACTGTATCAACAATTGTGGTTTTGAAGCATGTAAAAGTTAATAATATTTCAACAAGCTCATTTTCGTATAAAGTTTTATGATGCCTTGTATTCAGCCGTTAGCTTTTCTCTTCCATCCTGTTCAGCTTCCTGCGATGCGAATGTTTATTGAAGATTCATTTCACATGGTTATGATTTCATAAATGATTTCAATTTTATAAAGTTTATTTCAAATTTGTCCCACAGAGAATTGGTCGTTTTTATGATTATCATTCAAACGGATCATCGTAATCGGAATGCCCGATGAAACATGATAGAAAAACTTAATTTAACGGGTATTTTACATACGAAGTTGGGTCTTTTACGCACCCGAAATAATGAGAGCATTTTGAGTGATATGTTAAATTACATTTAAAAAATATATCGTGCGTTCAGTGTTGAAAGGGGGGAGGGTAAAAAATCTCGATTATTTGCTTTTGCTCTTCGTTGATATTATATTTCGCATAATCGCTGTACTATACTTGCACTTTCCCAGCCATTTTCCCAACGCTGCTATATAGTAATGAAAAATGGTCACCTTGTCCTTGGCGGCTTGTTCCTCCCTCTCTTGTTGTTCTTTCTTCTCCTTCTCCTCCTATGAAGACATTATTCATAGCATTCAAAGCGTCATAATAGCGAAAAGCTGTTTTCGCGCACAGGATCCGATCCTGTAGGCGAACCAGTGAACGAAAAATTATGAATTTAAAAACTTAAGCTCACCACTACGAATTCAACAAGTTCTGAAAATTTGGTGCTGATTGGTTGAGCTACTCTTGAGAAAATTGAAAAATAGTAGTCATTTCGCTATTAGTGCTGTGTATTATAGATAAACAAAATGTCACACTGAAACTCTGTTTATAATTACGGCTACACATATGTCCCTTGACTGAATGTCAGTCTTGTTAGCATAAGTAGAGGGTTGTTCTCCTACATCACAAGACCAGAACCCGTCGACTTCACAAGACCAGAACCCTAGTACATCTCAACGTACTCTAGCACAAACTCTACATTATGGATAAAGTAGTCGGAGGAAGCCTTTTTAAATCAAAATACAAACATTTTGTTGTATTGAGACAATTTCAAAAATCAGTCTAAATTCATTTTAATATTATCCGAGCAATTAGTTGAGCAAATAAATGACCACCTGTTCTTGTTTGACCCGTTCTTGTTCCGCTATACGTGCTTTCTCCTCCCGTTCTTTCTGCAATGTATCAATGGTTTAAACGATTCTACCATATTTAACGAACACAATAACGGTCATCATCACAAAACGCAAAAAGCACATAGTTATAGATTTCCATAGATTTCGATTTTTTAGCACTATTTCCTTTTCTCACTATTTCTTCGCCGCTCTCTTTCTTGTTACTTTTTTTTCGCTTATAATGAATAGGTTCAAGCAAAAAAATAAAATAAGTCATTTCTGTCACACTAAAAAGATATTCAAAACTTATTTTTTATCAACTTAGTCAATCGATGTTATTGGGGGAAAACGAACGTTGCGAAATCTTTGCAGCGCACATCGCTAAATACAGTGAAACTCTCCCGGAAAAATTCCAGCTTAATCTCCATCTCCGGCTGAAGTCATACGGTGGTTAACGGAAAGAACTGTTCAGCTCTCTCAACGTTCATTTTCCGTTAATATCTACCTTTTCCTTTGCCGCTCTTTTCTCCTCTTCTATTGTTTCCCGTTCCTCCTCTTCGGCCTGAAAAGAATAATTTTTAAAGAGTCTCTTATAAGTAAATTAGAGAGACTCTGCAATGTACCATAGATATCTGTTTAAACGATTCTACCATAATGAACACAATAACGGCGATCATCGCAAAACGCAGTACGTGCATATTTATAGATTTCAATTATCACTATTTTCTACGCCGCTCTCCTTCTTGTTACTGTTTTCTCGCTTATAATGAATAGGTTCAAGCAAAACGAAACGAAACGAAATAAAAATGAATAAATAAATAAAAAATAAAATAAAATAGGTCATTTCTGTCACACTAAAAAGATATACAGAATTTATTTTTTATCAACTTAGTCGATTGATGTTATTGGAGGAAAACGAACGTTGCAAAATCTTTGCACTTCGCTAAATACAGTGCAACTCTCCTCGGTAAATGCCAGTTTAATCTGCGTCTCCGGATGAAGTTATACTGTGGCTAACGGAAAGGACTGTGCAGCTCTCTCAACGTTAATGTTAATATATTTTCGTTAAAACCGTTAACACCTTTTCCTTCGCTGCTCTTTTCTCCTCTTCTATTCTTTCCCGTTCCTCCTCTTTGGCCTGAAAAGAATGAATTTTAAAGAGACTGTTATGAATAAATTAGAGTGGGCCATTTACCCCCACCCCCACCCCCAGCAATGAAGAATGATGCAGGGGGAACCCCCAGTGATAAGGGGGAGGGGAAGTCGGGGGTTGAGGATAAATGGCCAACTCTAGAATAAATACTCGAGATAATGAAAATCATAACTTATGTTTATAATATTTTGAGATTACCTTTTCCCGCGCACTTTCTTCCTCTCGCTGCCGTTCTTCCTGAAAAATAATATATATTTTATTTAGTTAATGTTAGGCGCCGTATATACATATCAAATAAATTGCATTTTTTGCCTTTTGCTTGTTCACCTCAGCCTCCCGATCCCTCCTCTCTTGTTCCTCTCGCATCCTTTGACAACTAGATTGTCCACCCATACTAAAATATTGAGTATGAAATGAATTGGTTATTATCATATAATACATATAATCATGTATGGATAAATATGTATGACATTCGTCCAATCTTAGAAAGTGGTACTACGGTATTCTCTCCCTATCAGAAGTGTGATATCCATAGATTAGAGCGCGTTCAGAATTACTTCACACGCAGAGTATATCAGCGCTGCTTTGGATAGACAAGAGAAAAAATGCCCTCTAGTGTTGTTCGTAATGCAGATTTAGGATTGGAAAGTCTCGCAAAGAGACGTTCATGCATAGATCAAAAAATGCTCTCTAAGCTTATCCATGGTCACATTAGGTTATCTCTATCCAAGCANGGGTATATCTCGAAAACGAGTGAATATTTTTTCATGCGGTTTTCACTGAAATCGATTGCTAGCAAGCACCTGAAAACGTATAGGAGCTGTCTTTGCGATATCATTAGTATTTCAGCCGCTATTCGCAATAATACGGTAAAATACGGTATTATACCGTATTATACGGCATTTGTCCCGGAATTTTCGGTTTTGACGGTATTATGGATAAAGTAGTCGGAGGAAGCCTTTTTAAATCAAAATACAAACATTTTGTTGTATTGAGACAATTTCAAAAATCAGTCTAAATTCATTTTAATATTATCCGAGCAATTAGTTGAGCAAATAAATGACCACCTGTTCTTGTTTGACCCGTTCTTGTTCCGCTATACGTGCTTTCTCCTCCCGTTCTTTCTGCAATGTATCAATGGTTTAAACGATTCTACCATATTTAACGAACACAATAAGGGTCATCATCACAAAGCGCAAAAAGTACATAGTTATAGATTTCCATAGATTTCGATTTTTTAGCACTATTTCCTTTTCTCACTATTTCTTCGCCGCTCTCCTTCTTGTTACTTTTTTTCGCTTATAATGAATAGGTTCAAGCAAAAAAATAAAATAAGTCATTTCTGTCACACTAAAAAGATATTCAAAACTTATTTTTTATCAACTTAGTCAATCGATGTTATTGGGGGAAAACGAACGCACATGCAGCGCACATCGCTAAATACAGTGAAACTCTCCCGGAAAAATTCCAGCTTAATCTCCGTCTCCGGCTGAAGTCATACGGTGGCTAACGGAAAGAACTGTTCAGCTCTCTCAACGTTCATTTTCCTTTAATATCTACCTTTTCCTTTGCCGCTCTTTTCTCCTCTTCTATTGTTTCCCGTTCCTCCTCTTCGGCCTGAAAAGAATAATTTTTAAAGAGACTCTTATGAGTAAATTAGAGAGACTCTGCAATGTACCATAGATATCTGTTTAAACGATTCTACCATAATGAACACAATAACGGCGATCATCGCAAAACGCAGTACGTGCATATTTATAGATTTCAATTATCACTATTTTCTACGCCGCTCTCCTTCTTGTTACTGTTTTCTCGCTTATAATGAATAGGTTCAAGCAAAACGAAACGAAACGAAATAAAAATGAATAAATAAATAAAAAATAAAATAAAATAGGTCATTTCTGTCACACTTAAAGGATATACAGAATTTATTTTTTATAAACTTAGTCGATTGATGTTATTGGAGGAAAACGAACGTTGCAAAATCTTTGCACTTCGCTAAATACAGTGCAACTCTCCTCGGTAAATGCCAGTTTAATCTGCGTCTCCGGATGAAGTTATACTGTGGCTAACGGAAAGGACTGTGCAGCTCTCTCAACGTTAATGTTAATATATTTTCGTTAAAACCGTTAACACCTTTTCCTTCGCTGCTCTTTTCTCCTCTTCTATTCTTTCCCGTTCCTCCTCTTTGGCCTGAAAAGAATGAATTTTAAAGAGACTGTTATGAATAAATTAGAGTGGGCCATTTACCCCCACCCCCACCCCCAGCAATGAAGAATGATGCAGGGGGAACCCCCAGTGATAAGGGGGAGGGGAAGTCGGGGGTTGAGGGTAAATGGCCAACTCTAGAATAAATACTCGAGATAATGAAAATCATAACTTATGTTTATAATATTTTGAGATTACCTTTTCCCGCGCACTTTCTTCCTCTCGCTGCCGTTCTTCCTGAAAATAATATATATTTTATTTAGTTAAGTTAGGCGCCGTATATACATATCAAATAAATAGCATTTTTTTGACTTTTGCTTGTTCACCTCAGCCTCCCGATCCCTCCTCTCTTGTTCCTCTCGCATCCTTTGACAACTAGATTGTCCACCCATACTAAAATATTGAGTATGAAATGAATTGGTTATTATCATATAATACATATAATCATGTATGGATAAATATGTATGACATTCGTCCAATCTTAGAAAGTGGTACTACGGTATTCTCTCCCTATCAGAAGTGTGATATCCATGGATTAGAGCGCGTTCAGAATTACTTCACACGCAGAGTATATCAGCGCTGCTTTGGATAGACAAGAGAAAAAATGCCCTCTAGTGTTGTTCGTAATGCAGATTTAGGATTGGAAAGTCTCGCAAAGAGACGTTCATGCATAGATCAAAAAATGCTCTCTAAGCTTATCCATGGTCACATTAGGTTATCTCTATCCAAGCA
>LS917485.1:143543-157430 GCA_900490955.1 Micoletzkya japonica | reverse complement strand
TGCTGTAAAACGCATTCGATAGGGAATTCAATTCTCTACACAAACCCGGTAAAGTTATTTGTCATAAGTTGTCATATCTAAGGTACTCCCATATTTCCCTCCCCGTCACACTCACGCTTCCCGGAGTGAGCATCTCTCTTTTAAAAGAAGAGGACGCTTTCTTTCTCATGTTTAGGGTAAAAGTAATTTTAATACGTTTATTTTTTTTATTTTCCCATTCTTTTCCCCATCCAATTTCTTTGTTCTGGTTCTGGTTCATCACCTTTATCAGGACTAACATTGGCTGAGGTTCCAAAGGAGTGGTCGCTTGATATAGATGGGAGCGCTCAAGATCTCTCGGCACCTCGGACTGAGTGAGTTGTTTTGAAGAAGATTTCTTTGTATTATTGAATAAAACTCGTACATTTTGACGAATATGTACTACGCACAGTACGTCGGTATTGGAGTTTTAGTTCGATTATAATACATTTTCCTCTCCATTCGGCTCTGGAACAGCATCATTACATTCACGGTGAACATGGAGTGGAGGAAAAGAATCTAAATAATTTTCGCGCCCCCCGTAATAATCTCTGGCAATCAAAATCGAATCAAAATCAAAATCAAAATCAAATCAAGATCACGAGTTCATCTGCAAGCACCGCAATGAACATGTTATCTTCCCCCGGTCTAGTTTGATCGCGATCAAAATCAAGATCAAATCATGATGGCATAGCCATCATGATTTCAATTAGAGTTCTCTCAAAAACACTAATTATAAATTCTCTCACTTTTCTCTCTCTCTCTCTCACACTCTCTCGACATTAAAGGAAAATCGGTGGCATTTTACTATTCATGAGAGGGACGCGACTGCTTTTCCAAAAATTTCACCAAAGAATAACCGCTTTTCATCGAATTCGAACATAGAATAACCGCGTTCATCGAATGTTAAAAAAGAAAGATAGCCGATTATGAAGGCACACTAATTGAATCAATGAGTAGATAGAGATGTTTTAGATAGAGATGTTTTGGAGGTTAGATTGAAAATATGTTTGATTGTTCTTATTTGATTTTGATTTTAAAGGAGCCGTACCTCGAGTTTTTGGCCGTACAAGTTCTTTACTTGATTCATTAGATCTAATCATCAAGATCGGGCATTCCGAATCTTATGTGATTTCATTCACTCTAAGCGGAGTAATGAAGGTGCAAAGAGCAACGCGCTTTTTACAAAATCGGATATGTTAGCTTACTGAGGTGAGGTACAGCTCTGATTCATTAACAAAGCCACTTTTCACATTGCTCTGATCATTTTAGGAAAAAGAAGAAAACAAAAGATGAGCGGAAGGGCCTAAATTGCATATCAGGGCAGCCCGCGAAACAGTATTCAAAATGCTACCGTACTCGTGGGCCGGCTCCTTTTATTTGATTTTGATTGAGAGATTACTACGGGGGCTGATGATTGAAGGAAATGTCCCACGAAAAAAATCGTTGCTGAGTTAGTCGTTGGAAACGTAGCAGTATGGTCTAGACAACAAGATGTGCAAAAATCCCGATTCGAAACGGCTCTCTAGGCCTCAGTACGGCCATCTGAAAGTGTGGGATACGGTAAATATTGTGGGGTAGTTTGTAGTCTAGACCGACTAGCTAAATATCCCCTGGCATTGCCTGCTCGGTGTCGCTCTCCATGGGGCAGGATGGGAAGAGCAAGGGAAGGGGCGAAGCTCTGTAGATGTGTGAGCGGTGGAGATCAAGCGATGCCACTGGGTATATTTGGAGAGGGGTGTGCATGGTTAAAACTACAAACTACCCCACAAGATTTACCGTATCCCACACTTTCAGATGGCCGTACTTAGGCCTAGAGAGCCGTTTCGAATCGGCATTTTTGCACATCTTGTTGTCTAGACCATACTGATGTTTCCAACGACTAACTCAAAAACGATTTTTTTCGTGGGACATTTCCTTTGTAAGGTAACTTCAATTCAAGATCGTTTACAAGGCGGACGGTGAGGAGGAAGATTGGATGAGGAGAGAGAAAGCGAGAGATCATATTTCAAGAAGAAAGATCATTTTGCCAACCCTATACTGAGCGAAAATACCCTAGCCGGCTAGGGAGTAATTCTCCACCATACTACAAAAGTACCCTACAAATTCAGCCTCTCCCTACTGTTTTAGGGGATCATTGCCTAGCCGGCTAGGGTGATTTCCCGGTGGTGCCGTGTGCTATTGAATTTTCGCTCAGTGTATTTCGCTGCTACATTTGTGAGCAAATTCAATGCAAAACTTCCCTATGCCATAATTCTTCCTAAGAAGTTTTCACTATTCTTCTTTTTTCTTGCATTACCTTGTGAGATAGCAATAAAGTTATTATTAAATACCGATTAATTTCTGTATGTTTCGAAATCCGTGGATGAGAGAGTTCGGTGCTGAACGTGATTTTCAATGCTTTTTGACAAAATACTGAGGAAAATAGGCAAAATATGGAAAATCGCCTGTTTACTATATGACAAAGCTCATCTGCAGAACGGCTAAACAAGCACTTAACACTGAAGAGGACGACACAATGGTCGCAATTACTCACCTTTCTCTCGCTTTCCGATGTTCGTTCCCGTTTCACCATCAGTCACTGCACAAACGATGGCGAAACGGAGGAAAAGGCATTTAAGAAGATAAGAGCTACTTCAAGAGGAAATCCACTGGTGAGTGAGTGCTGCTCACCCAGGTTTCCTTATCCTATCTCGAAAAAGCTGAATTTTATTACCAATTTTCTTCCTCCTCCTCTTTACGCAATTATGGATGCTCTATGAAGCGTTTTCTCAAGGATTTTTCTCAAGCTTTGTAAAAATGCAAAACACAAGTGCTTCCGAAATTCTCAAAATCCGCAAACTTGTGCACTGTGCTCGCGTGAGTGAGTGATCAGGCTCGTTGTAATGTTTGCGAGAGTGGAGTTTGTTCTCTTGTTGCCTTCAACGATTAGAGGAAACGCGAGTGGTCACTGGCAGAACGTGCAAACAAAACGCGCCAGACTCTCATTTAATGGCATACGATGGGAAGCAATAATTTGATAACTAAATCCCCATTACTTTCAGATAACCGTCGAGCAGAGATTATGGGGTCTGTAGGTTCGATCATCTCGGAGATTCTCGGCATGATCGATCAGCCAAAGTATGCTATCTCAACTCCGTTATATGGTTGACGAAAATGCTCCATCCGTCGTCTCATTCCCGCTTCCGACGAGAGAGCGAAGCGGTACGAAGAGACTGCAGACAAAGTAGGAATGAGTCGACTGACGGAGCTTTTTCGTCAATAATAGTGGAATAGGCCGTTTCGTATTCGGAATGATCTACTGACGAATCGCTTTATTCCACTATGCCCGCTTTCATTGCATTTGCCTTATAGAGACGACATCTACCAGCTGCAATGTTCGCTGTTATCACAGGCGTCAGAGCAGGTGAGGGCTGTTTTGACTTAGTGAGCAAACACTTCATCGTGTTAGTTCCATTCTTTAATCAGCATCGCTCTTCGGTCAGATTTAGCTTTCTCGACGCTTGTATTGTGAAATTTATAATTATATTTCATGTTCGGGCAATAGTCGCTTTCTCCTGATTAATTATGCCTCATCACCCTGATCTGGTCTTCTGCATTTGTTTGATTTTGTTCCCTGATGAATTGCACATCTGCTATCGGGAGCACTCTGTTCAAAATGTTGTCGGCTCCATTAAGCAAACAATCTCGAAAATCGGACACTTCTTCAAATCTGCTGTTCCCTAAAGGTTCCGCGAGACGATTCGCATGTCAGTGCTTTTGAACGACTCAAGTCTCTTCACCAGTCCAGTCCCATCTTCAAGGAGGTTGAGGAACTCACGCGAGTCTGCATACTCATCAAAGCTCCCGCCGTATGCTCGACTGTCACGGAATGCAATGAGTTAGTTCTTAGAGCATTAATTTTACATTTTACTGTGTTAATGATCCGAAAGTAGAAGGAGCATGAAGTGGTGCAGATACGGAAGTAAACAGATCATTCCGAATGGTGCATAGAGTGAGAGTATTACACGCACTTCGAAGTAACCGAAATACCGGATTATTCTATTAATACTAGATATGCGCTCACCGATATCCAGTCCAATACGGTTCAATACGTGTCCAATACGGGCACGGAGTCGTGTGTCCGAATACGCTTCACCCCGCCTTGGAGGGTGGGCACGGGGATGGTGAACGGCAAGGGCGCGGATAACAATAAACAAACAAAAAAGAGTTTTCAGAAGTTCCGACTGGTCTAGCCTTCTATCCTCAATGGAGAAGCGATGGCTAGAAAGCATGACCGGCTGGAAGTGCGATAAATTGTCGACCGAAATGAGAGATGTTCTGGACAACGATGCCCTTCGTAAGGACTTCCTATACGCGGACCTTGCTCATCTGGAGACACTACTCAGCAAGCGGGGACAGGTGAACAATCATTCTGAAGCCAGTGCCTTGATTATTCCACCCAAACTGTTACGTACTACTCTTAGCCTCGGTTCCGGTCAAATAGTATACCATTGCATGTACTCTTCATTTTATATACATCAACTTTAGTAGTAACTTCCCAAGAGAAAGTTTACGATAATGTGCAAATAATACTCCTCTTCAGTCCTCGAATTCGTGCAACGCAGCCTTCGCTGCTCTCATCTCCGACATGTACTTCCACCAACCGAGTCGCGGTGAATGGATTCAGATGATGGCTGGCCGACCGGAGACTGTCAAGGAACTGCACGAGGCTTTCCTGGTCAATGTCGTCAGGAAACTGCCCGCCTTCCACCAGCTCAGCAAGGTATCTCATATACTCCTTCACCTCCCTTATCTATGCTATTTTCGAAGTCGATCCCTTCAATATCTTCGGACAGTTTGGAGGTTCAGTTGGTTCAACCTCGCATGATCTATGTTGTCGTGAGATATCGCTTACTGGTCCGTTCAGAGAACGATCGTCGGGCTGGAAAAGGCGGTGGTGGGAGCGTTTGCCGAGTGTGGCTACACGCTGTCCAAGATGAAGTCTCTTCTCGGCCGAGTGACCGGCAACGAAGAGGCGGACAGGGTCGCGCACACTCTGAGAACTGTGAAGAATCACAAGTGGACGGGTGAAGCCGAGGAATTCAGTGGAGGAACGGGAAATGTGAGGCAGAAAGAGAGAGAGTCTGTGTTTATTTACTTATAGAATATTTTTACGTGCGGTCAAGCATATACAGTTAATGGGTGATACGAAAACTGTGTACGGTATGAAGATCAGGGGACACGACTTATGCAAGACTTATTGATCGTCTGTTTCAGGACGACGTGCATGAGCTCTCCTACGACGAGATCATTTCGGAGATGAAGGCAAATTCAACAGACTTCGACGGTAAACTCAAATACCATTCTATACAAGCTTCGTTGTTTAGTTAAAAATCGAACCAGAATGCAAATCGTGCTTCAAAGGTGATATTCTTGTTACCCAATCCCTTCAGAGCAGAGCCTGCGAAACTTGTACGACGAATACAAGCAACACATGGCAAGCCACGCCAGTCTGCCCGTCGCTCATATTCGCGAACGGCTCATTGCAGCGGAAAGAGTTGAGGTTGGTTGATAAAACCAGCAAAAAGTGTACTTTGTTCATAATGTGCTTTTCCCACTATTAGATTTTGAAACCACGATATGCACTCAGATGGGTTTGCAGTTCATTCCATTACAGCGCACAGCGCTCGTCGTTCTTGCCCTGAATGCCTTCAACGGATACCCCATGAGAACGGTGCAGGAACTGGCAGTGTTACTGGCAGTCGAGGCGAGAAACAACGAGAAGGCGCGCATATTACAGGTACGACAGTTATATTATATCTACACTTGATCTACTTGATGTCCGGCCTCGTTCTGCTGTGTGTTATTTGCAAGCAATAACCACCCTAGACCCCGATACGTTGCTTGAAGGTCCCGACCGGAGAAGGCAAGACGAATATCGTGGCTGCTGTTGCAGCTATCGAGGCAGCGAAAGGGGTCAAGGTAAGCTGATCTTGTTTTCGTATTCGATTCAGAGCGCTTAGATACTATCTATCACAGAACACTCTGGTATTTTCGAACCATTGTGCAGCTGTGTTCAGGTAGACGTCATCACGACATCCAATGCTCTCGCGGACACCCAGTGCGAGACCATGAAGCCGTTCTACGAATCGCTGGGCATATCGTGCGCTCACAACGCAAACAGCAATGCTTTGGAAGGAGTGTGAGAATTTGTTGTGATCGACTTCCAGCCCCATTTCAAAATAGAAACCATAAAAATTCCTTACAATATGCTATGCTTCTTTCCCTTCAGCGACGATCTCTTCGACGACGAAGACTTCAGCTTGGAATCGTTGGTTAAGGATAATGAAGTGAGAAGAGATGAACAGCTATTGCCATTTGAGAGGCTCCAATTACTCCTATAATTAGGTAGCACGAGAACGTTGTAGGTTTACAAAGCTGCGGTGATCTACGGACCGATAACCGACTTTCTCACCGACGTTCTGCAAGACGAATTCAAAGGATTCAAGCTTCGCGAGGGACGGCAGCACGAGTTTGCCATTGTTGATGAGGTTTTCATCATATACATTAATATTTGATCACCGGGCATACCGAAACGAAACGTATATAATAGTCATTTCACAGGGGGGACATGGGGTGTAACGTGGTGAGCGAGGGGGGGGGAAATGGGAGAGCTGTTTGAGTCTGGTCTTCGATTGAGGGGAGGATGCACTGTGTGCGATGATCGTCCAGTGATGAGACATTGAGGATTACACAGATTATTTGCAGCGAACTGCCTCGTTCAGGTGGACAGTATGCTGCTGGACGGACGCTCTGATTCCGTACGTCTCTCCTCGTCCACCCCCGGAATGGCCGATATTCTTCATATCTACGCCGCGATCTGGGCCCAGGTCAACGTCGTGCATCGAATGGTGAAAGGAGGCGTTAGCGATCGAATATTGATGAGAGGTTCAGATGAAGCACAGGAGGGGCAGGTGGTACTATGTCGGCGGCGCGGAGCCTAAGGAGGTTTGCCTCCCGAACGCGGTGCTCGTTTTTTTGAAAACTAACAATAAACATTATTTGCTAATTTGTGGCATGCACATCTTCTATAATACATATTCTTTCTGTGATTATTACACCGTAACGCTGTCTCTGTCAAAAAGCAACAAGCCATTCAGGTTTCGGATCTGGACAAGTTCGTGCAGTGTGCTGTACTGCCTTGCATACAAAAGGCACTTGGATTCCTGAACGAGACTAATCAAGTAGGCATCAGTTTCATGAATATTCTACAAAAATTAATAATTTAAAGGATGCTCCTAAGCTTTTGAGCCCGTCTCATCTCCGATCATATCTCGAGTTAACGTTGGAAAGTCTGGTTGAATCAGCTATCTCCGCACGCTTTCATCTCAAGGCAAGTATAGATAGATAGATAGATAGATAGATATTTATCCGTGTTGTAGGGCACGGGGATAGGGAAAGACGGTACGGGGGGGTAGGAGGGGATAGTAGAGGAAAAGAGATAGATATAAGCGTTCCTTTTTAGTGCGGATTCCGGTGCCTGTCAATGTGATCTAATCAACTTCTTGCATATACCATCCTAAATTCTATAAGGCATTGACCTCAAAAAGCGAAAATGAGAATCACAAAAAAAACAGAATCGCGAATTATACGTGCAATTTTCGTGCTGTAGAATCGATAAGATTTTGAAAGCCTGCTACATTCGGTGCGACATGAAAGTTGTGAATTTCTATTTAGTTTTAGATCTGTCACCTAGATATTTTACGGGGAAGCTATGCTGTTCTTCTCAATTCAGGAAGGCCACGACTACGAGGCCGACAGTACGTCAATCGTTGTCGTCGATGCTTCGAACACGGGCGTTCACCATCCCACCATGAGGTGGTCCAATGGACTGCATCAGTTTCTGCAGATGAAACACAATGTAAGGACTAGCGTCCGAACCCTAATCGCTAATCGTAAAACTCTATTCGTAAAACTGTTCTGCGTATGCCAAGTAACCTCAAGCTTGCCTCAAGTACCTCAAGTAACCTCAATTAGTACGCAAACCGATCTCGATGAGAATAATTCAAAAATTTCAGCAACAGGTCTCAGGCGGACTCTACAAAAACCAATCATAATTGAAGCAATCATCAGACTTATCACTTGATTCCAGCTTCCCATCGAACCAGAATCAATAGCCACCAACTTCCTGTCGAATGTCATCTACTTCCTTCGCTATGGCGCAAGCATTGTAGGACTCACAGGTACTAAATAAGACTCAGAAACAAGTAAAAATTGTTTGGGACAAATGTTTGATGACCCCTGTCCCAGGCACTATCGGAGGCGAAGCTTCGCGTACCTTCCTCAATTCCGTCTACGGCGTAAACTTCGTCGACCTTCCCTCATTCCGTGAACGAAGATACACCGAGCTTACGCCGGCTCTCTGCGCTAATGAAGACGATTGGCTGGAAGACGTAAGTTTCGCTCTAACAGCTTATCTCTGTCATGCTCCACAACTTGCCTCAAATCCGCACAGGACATAATTCGGAGCAAATTACGGGCATGAACCGATTGTTGAGATCACCTCCTCCGCTTCGTCCATTCTCAATTCGGGTCGGGCCGTGCTCATCATTGCTCCGTTCATCAAAAGCGCGCTCAAGATCAAGGAACGGGTGGAGAAGTTCGCGAGCAAGACCACGCTGTACACGGACTGTAGAGGAGGAACGGAGTCGCTCGCCGACAAGCTCATGCCGGGAGAATGCATTGTGGCCACGAACATCGCAGGTGTGCGGGGCGGGCCCAAGGCTGAGACAAAAAATGTAAAACCAAACAAAAAATGTTTTGGTCAAAAAAAACCAAAAAAAAAACAAAAAAAAACAAAAAAAATATTTTGCTCTCTCCCGTGTTTTTTTCTCTTTCGGTATTGAAACATATCTTCTCTCTTCTTTTATAGGAATGCTGCATAATTTTCAAGGTCATTTTTAGCGAAATGAAATATTTTCTGCATGGTTCAGCAGATTTCAAAAAAGAGTATTCTTCACAAATCATAAACTATTTTTGCAATATTTGAGACATGTAGGTGTGCAAAGCACAACGCAATGACTAAGAAATCGGTATTTTGTAAAGCTAATGTGTTTCTGAAGGTTAAAATGAACGTTTTCATGTGCTCTATCGACCACCTTCTGAGAATTTTTTTGTTCGTTTTTTGTTTGTCAAAACCAAAAAAGTCCAACACAATTTTTTTGTCAAAAAAACAAAAAAAAATAAAAAAAGTCAAACAAAAAACCCCAGCCTTGGCGGGGCCTATTTCGTTCATGAATATGTGATTCAAGGCTATGCATACTTTCAGTACAACTTCGTTTATAACTATGTGATTCGAAGCTGTATATTATAGGAAAATACCTACACGATTTCAGGCCGTGGAACCGACGTCCATGTGTCAGATGAGGTGGACAAGGCGGGCGGTATGCACGTCATCGTCGGCTATCTTCCCGACAATGATCGAGTTGAGCGACAGGTTCGTATGATGCAAGACTTTTGATTTCATTATCATTGTCGTGATTTATCGATCCTACCTTCCATTCCATCCTCTTATCAGGCTGTGGGCAGAACCGCCAGAACTGGACAGAGGGGATCGGGGCAGCTCATCGTAGATCTCACGAAGCTTCCCTTTGATATTCTGCTCCAAGTAGCTGGTGAGCATCTCATATCGTTGAAGTTGAATGGCTCACTTTGAGTTGATGACGATGACGCTTCGAGCACCGCTCGGATCGAGAGGATGCGCAAGAAGAGAGCGGAGATCTGCCTCGCTCAGGCCCGGTCGGCGCTGAAGGACGTGGAGAAGTGCAAGGGACGAGACGACATCTTCAACGAGTACATCAAGATACGGAAGGAGAAGGCACCCGTGTTCAGCGACGAGGAGAAGCCTGAAGAGCTGGGTTACGAGGATGGAGGCGGAAAGACTACGCAGACTTCCGACGAGGAGACACGACGTCAGGAACGGGTGCGCGATGCGTGGGACAACATGTTTGGCCTGTGGCTGCGGATGCACGAAGAGGATATGACCGTAGCGGGGCTGAGGAGCTACTTTGACGGAGCGACCATCGCGAATCCGTATTCGTTGGTACTGATGGGGAAGGAAGAGGAGGCGGTGGCCAGTGATCAGGAAGCATTCTGCGTGAGCGCCCTGTACAGGAAGGCCGTCAAACACTTCAAGAACTACCGAGAGTCGAAGGACGGGGCAGAACTGGATTCGGCCATTGCTACGTTCGCAAAGGCTAGAGAAGCGCTGGAGAAGAAAGCGGCGAGACTGGAGTCGACCGTTAGGGCAGTTGGGGACGATTCGGTCGAGGGAGAGGAGAAGGAGAAGATGGATGATGGCAAGAAACCGCACAACGAACTGATGAACCAGCTGGGAAGGCAGTCAACGGTCATCGGAATCATCCAGGCCAACATCGACACGCTGATTGGAAGAGACGTAGACCGGGAGGTGCAGGAGCTAGAGAGCAAGATGGGAGATGAGGCGATCGATGGAGAGACGAGAGGTCTGATGGGAAAGAGGATCGACGAACTGAAGGGCTCCGGTGATAAGGTGAGGGTATTTTTTTCTATTTCTGCTATATCGGTGAAGATCGACTCCATTTGTTTGCTTAACGAAGATGAGGTGCTGATTTGTTCTATTACAGATTCGATTCGGGGTCCTCGGAGCAATCAAGAACGGATGCGCGATTGAACGTGCTGACTACGTTCCAATGAAGGAAGTTGTAACTCGAACCGAGAATAGAGATTACTGCGAGCGAGATATCAGACAACACTGCGATGAGGGCATGAACTTCCTGCTTGAGGTGAATTGTTAGATGAGATATGCTAACCATCATTTATTATTAGGTCAATGACGAGCATCCTATGAACTGGTGGAATTTTCACGGAGTTGCGAGGCTTTCCGCGCTCAAGGTAGAAACGTCAATCGAAATACGGGCCAAAATTTCGTCGTCATTTCAGACACTCTCCCACGCGATAGCTTACCCGTTCAATCTTGGGTCTCAGGAACAAATCGACCATGAGACCATACAGGTGGCACTTAATCATGAAACAGTGTGACGCTCGAGTTCAGAAAGGAAAGATCGCAATGAAATCAGCAATCGTGGACATACTTCAGGGTTGCTTCGCGACGACTGCAAGTGAACAAGAAAGCTTCGTGAATTCAGGTAGGCGGTATTTAATATCTATACGAATATACAACATCGCCTTGTTTTCAGTGGAACAAACAGCAGCCGGAGTCCGTGAGCTCAAGTACGCCGTGGAACAGTCCGGCTCTGTTATGAAGGTTAATTAAGTGATTGAGAAAGAGTGGCATTGTTCCATCCAGGTGAAGCCAGCCCTCGAAAAGGATCATCCCGCTCCGGCGACGAGCGAAGAATTCGACGCGGCCTGCCAGCAAACAGCCGAAGAGTTGAGAAAGGTCGTCAATCGTCACTGGTGCAGTGTAGAGCATTCCATTCGGGTCTTTTCGACCAGTACGTTTCGCTGCGTTTGGTAACGAGACACGTCGTGGTTATGAATGATGTGTGAAACGTATGCATCAAAAAGATCCGAATGGAATGCTGTAATGCACTGCACTTACCTTCATCTTGTGTTGTTAGCTGTACTAGTGTTGTTTTTTCAGGAACTGCCAAATATCTGCGTGTGCAAGGCCACCAACTATTGCGGACCCGGAATCGAAGGGACCGCCGAGTTCGCAACGGCTCGCACCATGGTAGAGCACGCATGTTCAGAACACGCGGACTTCAACAACATTATCAGGTAGAAGCTTATAGAGCAGAGGTCACCCCCACCACCCCTTTCTTCGGGTGAAGGGGGAAGGAGCGTTCCGGGAGAGGAGGGAACCGGTGGTCCGGGGAAAGAGGCATGTCGGGATTTCGAATTGTGACTGGACGGGATGTGCGGGGGACGGGGGTGCGGGGAGTGGGGCACTTCGTCCCTCCTGAAAAGGCAATATGGGATTTATACATCTCGTTTCGGTAAACCAGACGAGAAAGCATTCAGCATGGATACAAATCAACACAAGCCGATGTTCGCTCTCCAATTACGGGAGTCTCTTCAAGATGAGGTCCGCTGTTGCTGTTCTTTTCTATCATCTACGATATCAGTTTATTGCAGCTCCAAGGAGAAGAAAATGCCGCTAAGGCTTTGGAACTGGCAGCGAGTAAAAACTTTGAAGCGTCCGAGTCCAATGCTCATGCAAAGGTAATGCACGCAGTTGCAATTGGGTTAAGATGCTAACAATAAGCAAGCTGCAGATATACCCCAGAACTTGCACAGAAAGGTATTCTGCTTACACGTGTCGGCTTGGCATGGGATATGTAGTGTTAAGGTTCAAAATTTAAACAGATCAAGGCAATTTCCCGGATCAGTTTATGCATGATGAAGCTCTAAAAGCCCAAGATGTTTGTCATTATTCAATCTTGTAATAAACAACATTCTCATAGGCCTTCAAGAATGGACTCTGCAAGCACGAATGGATGATCGTCCAGCCCGTACATATTGACTGTCTCAAGAGAGCCCACCAGTCTCTACCGCAGAAGGGGGTACGAAAGTCTTATAATTATAATTAAAAATGATAGGGAAAAGGATAAACATATGAAACACAGTTCCAGCCGCTAAGCATTATTGACGAAAAAGTTCCGTCAGTAAACTCATTCCCCTCTTTTGTCCCTCTTCATGCCGCTCCGCTCTCAAGGCGGAAGTAGAAATGAGACGACTGAGGGAACTCTTTCCTCAACCACAATACCACGTTCAGTCAGACCAGAACGAGGAGAGCGCGGTGGCCATCGAGTCTCTCTTCATCACCGTCGACGACCTCGTCCCTCAACGGGATCCCTTCACCAAGGATCAGCTCATCGACTTGATGACGAGAGACCTCGTACAGCACGTCGTCAAGAGTAGCAAGATTAAGGTTGGCATAGGCTGGAATGCCTCTAAGGAACTTTAAGGACGTCCTCATGCGCAACTGCCTAAGCATTTCTACGAACAGAGGCCGCGACAGGTAAAACGGTTTTCCGTGAGCATTTCTCGAAAGTTTTCCTGCTAATTTCTACTATTGCAGGCCGACCGATGAGAAGAAATCTAGCAAGCCTACATCGTTTGATACGCTGCTCAAGGAAATCGATAAACGGGTGGCACACGTTGTTGTAAGGAAACGAATATTTTTACATCTGTTTTTCATATTATCGCTCATTGCATGCCCTATTTCAGACTAATATATCTAACTTTGCGAGCATTTCCAGAGTGAGGACGAGAAGCTCAAGCTGCAAGAAGCCAGGAAGATCTTGAGCGGTGAGCCCGGTAATCTGCGAAGCGCCGAGCACATTGCGAAGGTGAACTTGGGGAAAGTTGAGGGAATAGCCTTGCAATTACAGGGAACTGCATAATAATCGAAAAATTAGGAGAATTTCATAGATACATATAAGTTAAACATTCTTCGATTTCAGATAATCAACCATCCCATTATCATTCGACTGGAGGAAGGAGATGGGGAAAAGACGCTGGCCTTTGGAAGCGGAGAGTGCGGGGTGACGATCGAGATTAAGGGCACGAAGAAGAATGAGGTAAAATTCGAGAAGCCATCAGTTCATCAAATCGGTAATTTCATCAACGTTAGCTGAAGTTGTTGAAATGGTCGATTTGCTGAAATGGTGGTTTCCCTAACGTACAGTTTACAGTTTTACACCGTTTATCTGGGCTAACAGTGGAGGGGTATCCAAAGGAGGGAGTTTTGATAGATAGGAGAGGACTGGGTCTTCAAATCTTCGTCAAGCACTCACTCAGCCCGCGGTGTCCATGATCTTGAGTATCCTCGCAATCCTGGTTTGGCGCTAGTTCCCCCGTGCGCCAAGTCTTCAGGGGGAA
>LS917485.1:115466-126048 GCA_900490955.1 Micoletzkya japonica | reverse complement strand
CGGGGGCCAGGACTGAATTATCACCAAGTCAGTAAAACATAGACTTCTGAGAGCTAATCATAGATGGCTGAAAAACGATTTAATCAAATTATCCCACCTCGTGCGATCCTCGTGGTGTTGATGACGGTGAAGATGATCCACATCGCACGTGACGCGCATGATCGGGGCCGTCTTAAAGAATAACAATGTTGCCGAAACACTAGGCAAATGATTACAGAACATATATATGCACAAAGCTAGTGGAATAATAAGGAATGGAACACAGCCAATTAATTGCATAAAGAAGCCTCACGGACTTTAGACGCCTTATTATAGTCCAAAACTACCTAATAAACGCTCAAGACTGATTGAAGTAACAAATCGGTAAGTAATTCATAAAACTGCAGCAAAAAACTAGCAAAAAACGCGAAATAATGGAAGCTTAATAATAGTAATAACACAGCAGCCGGAACGACATCCGGGGAAAAGTCGATTTCCGGCCTCAACCTTACGTGGTGGGCCGCCAAGGCGCATCATACGGCGTTTAGCGATACAGTAACCCGCGACTTTCAAACGGGTTATTGTAGTCATTTTTATGGGTTTTTATGCATCCCGTTGGATTCGCAGGCTAGGATTAGGCATAGTAGCGAAGTTTGAAGCCGTACTGTTCCAACAAATTTACCGTTACTTCCTTCCTTTAACGCTAACTTTTTTATTATTTTCATACTTTTATTTAATTGTTTAGTGTAAATCTTAATATATAGGTACTTACGAGGTGCCAGCGTTGCATAGGATTCGTAGCTTGGATTCCCGTAACTGACAGGTCTGTTGTCAGTGTTAAGTTCTTGGTCAACATAAAATTCGTTATAATGATCGTTTCCCTAAACAAACATCACTCATGCTTTCTATTAATAATTATGCATACTTAGCTCTGAATACTATGTTTCATATTTTTGCTAACCTCAACATTTGTGTTATGCCCGTGAGTGGAAATGTTTACTTGGATAAATCGTTTTTGTTCAAGTACCTGATCCATAAAATCTTGATCGGGGTTGGTTGCATATAATATATCGCTTATTGGAGGATAGGGCTGCGGGTAGTACGGCTGTAAATGAAGCATCAGACAACGTCATGAGTATCAAAAATACTCTTATTGTTCAACTACTGACCGGTTGATGCCCGTACGGGTAGGCAATCAATACGTTTTTTGGTCGTTGGCTAGATGCTGGATCCGATTGAACTGACTCGATGTTGTGGTAGTTCATCTAAGTGAATCAAGCGAGTTGAAAATATCTATTCGCTTAATATCTATTATGACCGTAATTAGAGGGAAACCACCATTTCTTCAAATCACCATTTCATCAAATTAGTCTTTTCATCAATATTAAATAGATATATTTATATATTTAAATAGTTTATGCGGTTTACGAGAAACACACGTTTAAAGAACAAGCAAAGAAAATATTACTGAAGATGAAGTTTCGTCAGTGAACTCATTCCTACTTTGTCTGGACTTTCTTCATACCGCTTCACTCTCTCGTCAAAAGTAGGAATGAAACGACTGACGAAACTTTCTTCTCAACCTTAGCTGTATATAATAATACTACTTCTAGATAGCCTTGTGTAACCTAAAAAATACCTGATCACGTGGGTCCTCCTCATCGCCTGCATTTATGGCCATTGCGAGTTGAATGCTTAATAATTTCTTGCATCAGCTCAGGAAAAAATTCCAGCCAAAGATAGGTAAAATCCGATGAGACGGACTTTCCAGAACAGGACACTAGAGCTGCATAAACTTTATGGCAAAAGAAAAGTGATACTATTATACACAATGCCACAGCAATATTCATACTAGTTGGTGTTATTAGCATTCTAACATCGTTCTCCGATACACTAGCAGGTAAAAATCATTTATAAAGTAAGCGCTCTTTTAAAAGAAAATAAGTGAGTAAAGCAAATCTAAAGCACACCATAGTTCAGCAATCGCATTCCATGTCTCATTTCATTCAAAAGCTCCGCTCCCTCAGTGACCTTTCCCAGAAAACAACAATACTGAGCCTTAGTCAATCGTAGAAGAGTCCCTCCATGAAATGGTCCACTCCACTGTAAACCCCATTCACACGACGGATCCTTATATTCTCTGTTATCCTGACTGCCGTTCAAGTCGAAGGTAGGGATGGCTCCAATGAGATAGTCCTCGCCAGCCAGTTGGTGAAAACGAAGACCCGTGCCTTTTCTGTAGAAACAAGCATTTTACAAGAATAAAAAAGATTTCGAAAGAGGTGACCCTTCAAAAACTGTAGAAACTAAGTATGTAAGTCTCCCGTTTCAATGAATAAATCTAAAGAATAGTGCTTTCCAAATATGCAAAATAATTTTTTTCAATATAGACTGCAAGAAATAATTTAAATTCATCCACATCTTCCCATTTTTTTATCATTCTTTTTATAAGTTTCACTTTAAAATAGCTTAATTGCGTTCCTCTAAAGATTTCGAAAGATTTTTTACCAAATAAAAAATAAAGCCAAGTTATTCAAGATTCAAATTTCTCGTCTGCGATACTATAGTTAGCATAGGGAATTAATTCAGACTGAAATCTCAATTTAGAACGGAAAAATGAAATAAGTGATATTCAAGCTTTTTTTCCTTTTATTGATACCATTGAAAGTAGGTATATATAGTAGAGGAAAAGTGAAAGGTATAATCGTTCCGGTCGTAGCGCCGATTCCGGTACCTTTCAAACTCATCTTATCAAATTCTAATATGTACTATGCGAAGCTCTAGTAAATACTGATCTCAACGAGCTACCCATCTTCCTGATATCTTATCTTGGAATGGAATGGTATTGCTTCAAAGCGTTAAAAAATCGCTAAACACCGTAGCGGCGGAATCATGAATTATACGTTCCGAATTTCCAGACTATATTTACCGGCGGAACGTTTTCATCATTAATAATATTTTCCATTCTTTTTTGAGCTAAGAATATTTTTTTAAAACTCTGCGACATTTCGATAGTGATTTTTTCTTTAAAAAAACTTACGAATGACACGAGATGGATTGAATCCAATTAGACATGTCGGGACATTCGTTTAAGAACAACTCGACGACTACTTTACCGAAGTTGAACTCCAAGAAAATAGAAGAATTCGACTGTTGAACCTGCTGGTAAAATATTTTATTCGTAACAATAAAACAAATTTAATAAGTTTTAAAAAAATCCATACCAAGTTTTCGGCACTATTTGAGATTATAAATTCGAACTTAGGTTTTCAAATTCATGCTTTTATGAATTTTTGTTCATTGCTTCGCTCACAGGATCGGATCCTATGCGCGAACACCGCTATTCGCTATTGGCACGCTTGGAATGATGTGCCTGATTTCTGGTTTTTTTATATTTAAATATTTAAAAAAGTGGTTTTGGAAAAAACATTACTACGTTGAAGGTTGCTTACTGTAGGGCTGCTGGACTGGATTTGTTGGCCTGACAACGATAATTGAGTGATGGACTTTGTAGCTAAGCGTTCCCTCAGTTCATCGTTTTCTCTCCTAAATGGAAAGGGAAAGTTTTTTGTAAATTCTTTGTTTTTGTATAATCTTAAATCAAAGCAAAATTTTTACTACTTACCGTAACTTTTCCGTTTGATCTTCAAGAGCTTTCAGCTTCCTCTCAAAGTATTCGGTATCCATTGCCTTGTAGGCCTTCATGTCAGGCTGAATTGCATAAAATATTTGTGAAATATTTATTCGATTGTACAATTTTCCGCGTCTAATGTGGGGAAAAAGTTTATCAAATAAACGATCAATTAATTGCGACCTTTTTCTCGCCTTTTTTCTCTGACTCTTTTAACCTACATTTTTTTCAGCGGTCGTTTTAAATTGATCAATTAATTGTGACCTTTATTTCTCAAGTTTTTCTCGCCATTAATGATGAGGTGGTCGAAGAAAAGCGAGAGAGTATGTGCCTTGAAGAGAGGAAAAGGTTCCCCATCGATGAGGACTCTTTTCCCTCTCTCCTTCTTGCATGCTCTCTCGTTGTTCTCTGACCTCCCGATTAATCTCGAGATATTTGTGAGACTCACTCTCTCAGTCATTTTCATCCTCCACATTGATCTACCGGTCGACCGAGAAAGAGCGAAAGGGGAGAATGAGAATGAGTTCAGCGAGTGTCACTCTTTGGATTAAATATGAGTGAGGAATAAGAAGAAGCTGTTTCGTGTTTGTCTTGCTTTGTCTTGCGCGCAGCAGCGGCGGGTTCTAATCCACGTTGCTGCAAAGTCTTTGCGGATAGTGAAGCTCAAAAATAGATCCAGACTATTTGCTGATAAATTGCACAATTTATGATTAAACTTGCGGCAGGTCAGGGAATTTCGATTTATTTTATTATAATAAGAACTAGAGTACTTATTTGAGTTTCTGTCATCAAATATTAAATCATATGAAAAGCAAGAATGGTGACAAGCAAAGTCGAAATCTGCACAATAATTACATTTTGACCAGTGGCAATGGCTGAATTTCGAAAAGAATAATAATAATGAAAAAGAATTACCTCTTTCATTCCGGCAGTATAAGGATCTTCAACGCCATCCTGAAATGAGATAACTCCTTATTTTGTATGGTATATATGCAATGTATATACAACTGTATTCATTATTTAAAAGGCCCCTCTGACCATCTCATTCATTTCTACGTACAAGCAATTAACGTACGGTTAATTGATTGTAAGAAACAAGAGAGGAATGAAGAGGAATCCGGAGAACTGTTCGCACAGCTTTTCTAAGCAACGACAAAAATTTCATGGTTTCGACTTTTACGCGGAGCTCAGGACACTGAGAGCTTTTAATGATGTCAAAAAGCATATGGTAATAAAGTGGTCGGTGGGGCCATTTAAAAATTCTTCTTTCGCCAAAAGTCTCTATTGAGATGAAATGAGATTGATATCTTCGTATACACAGTGTTCTGACAACAGTCAAAATGTTAAGTGAACGAGATGCCGAAAAATAACCCTGATTTAGGTAGAAACTCTCGCACGGAAAACACCGTATCCTAAGCATTTTGGCTCGTTCACTTAACATATGGAACACTGTGTATAATTCGATTGTATGAGTTATGAGTTGAGTGTGTATAGTATTTTTCTCCTTTTTGATTAAATTAAAAAGTCTACACAATTATAAAAAGTCGAAAAAATAAATAAAAATAAGAACTTAATTTATCATAAACATTGAACTTTTTTAAATCACCACGCATACGACTCACTTACTCACTAAGTCCTACAACTGGATATTCTTACTCCGAATAGACCGGAATCTGAGACCAACGGAACGACTATATATTGGCAAGACCTTTTCAAATTATTATGAATTTCAGAAGAAAACTACCTAATAAGTAAACATCAATACTAAGTGTTGACTGCTCAGAAGGCAACTAGATAAAACCTAAATGCACTCACATCACTACTACTTGTTCCTTCCTCTTCAGCTTCTCCGAACTCTCTGATTCGAGGCATTACGAAATTTTCTGGTGTATCTGCAAAGCGACAAGCGACATATTATGGACGATAAACCCTTTATTAGATCAACAGAGAGCACAGAAAGAACTTCGAAAGAACTTATGATGCGGTTAGTCAGGAGAGTATGAGATAGCAAGAGAGCAACAATATATGTTCACTCTCTCGCATCACATTGTAAAGTGTACTTGAAGGGCCCCTCTGACCATCTCATTCATTTCCAGGTACAACCAATTAATGTGCGGTTGATTGATTGTGAAAGACAAGAGAGGAATGAAGAGACGCAGACAACGAGAGAAGTCTTTGCACAGCTTTTTCTAAGCAGCGGCAACGTTTCATGTTTTCTACATTTTGGACGAAACTCAGGACGCTGAGAGCTATGCAATGATGCCAAAGAAGCATATGGTCAAAAAGTGGTCGGAGGGGGCCTTTGAGAGACTGACAGCGGCGATAGATCAGGGAACCGCAGAAGATTGGAAAGTGTCCAGAGCATAGTGGAGTAAATGCGGTCCGTCCGTTACTTTGATTCCAAGATGAGCGTCTAATTCTCTCACTTTTGCCACACTCCCTCGCCTGATATTCGGAATGATCTTCCGACGGATCTTTTTAATCCACTATAATTATGTAAGTGGTCTAAGAATGTGTTGACCTGTAAAGGAGAAGGCTTCCACAACAAAGTTACAACTGCGCATCATCGGAAGATCAAAAGCGAGAGAATTTTAAAAAAAAATTAGGGAGTAGGAGGGAAGAGAGCGTAGAACGTTGAGGGACACAGAGACAGCAGCAAGGGTGAGGATAATTCGGACTGGCGGAATTATGAAAGCGAAGTTGTGCAATGAGAACAGGGCTCTTATACAGTTCAAGTTACGAATCAATTCAAGATAAATCCTAGTTTCGCCACGCATTCAGCAAGTTAGCGACGGCGTGTTGAGCAGAAAGGGAGTAGGAGAGAAAAGACAGGAGAAGGAAGTAAACAGCGATGGTGAAACGAACTGGGAGAGAGAGCAGAGAGAGACGAGAGAGATGAGGTGTGACTCATACTCTCTCTCTTATCTCCCACTTGTCTGTGGTGAAACGGAAACGAATACGTAGCGTGGAGCTACTTAAAAAAGGTGGGGCATCACGTTAATAACATGAAATTTACTGAATATGAATATTTTTTACATATTTTTTTCAAGGAAACTACATTTCATTTTTATTATTGTTCCACTTTATTCTGTTATTTTCTCTTTCTTTATTCAAGCACTCCTTATTTCGATGGTAAGATAATTGCTACTGTTGTTACGATACTCTCATCTGCCCCCAACAACAGCCGGAGTTCGGGTCGACTCGGAAATCGGTCTGTCCGCGTTCCGCATCATCCGCATCATCCGCTTCCGCATCCACACGCGGTATCGGGGAGAAGCGAGGAGGAGAACGAGCGAATTGACGATTGAGTGCAGACTGTAGGAGACCGTAGCGAGGGCGGAGAGATCTGAAATGGGCTTGTAAATGATATCGAATTAAATAACGATTATAAATGTTCTATTTCTGTATACGTTTTGGGTCGCCTCGTCGGCCGAAAACATCTACAGAGAGGCGCGCCTTCCTGGCCCAAAAAGTGTACCACCCTTGCCCAAGTCGGAACACGAAACATTTCATTATTGGACCTTGCGTTCGTAAATTTTGTGAAGGTGCGAAGAAGTGAGGATAACATAGAGTACAGCATTCCGCGTGGTGAAGAATGTGTAACTAATAGCGAATTGACTACAAAACCAATCTACATTATGTTTTCAAATTCAGAAATTTCCATTCACTGGTTCGCCCACAGGATCGGATCCTATGCGCGCATTCGCTATTTGAATGTTTGGAATGCTGTGAGAGAATGAACCTATGTATAGCCCGTCAACGGTATAGCCTAGAAAAGGTTTAGTGACTTTTTCACGCTTTCACGCCACGACGCCATTTCATTCCAAGACAAGATTTCAGGAATATAGATAGCTTTTTGATATCAGTGCCTCCTAGAGTTTCACATAGTACACACTACGGGTTGAGTAGATCAATTTGAAAGGCGCCGGAATCTGCGTTGCAACCGGAACGATTATATCTTCCCTTTTTCTCTACTATACCTGTCTCGAATTGCTCGTCACTCGGATCGTCGGAAGGTGCCCTACTTACGAGAACGAGCTGGAGGAACAAGGGGAAGGCGATGGCGGTCGTGGGCACGATTGCGTGTAGAGCCAGCAAGCGAAGCGCGCCCAATTGCAACCTCCAGGGGGGGTATGGTAGGGGAAGATGTTCCGCCCGTCGTCGCATTCCTACTTCCGACGAGAGAGTGAATAGTGCAGACAGAGTAGGAACGAGCTTACTGATATATAGGACTTTTCGGTCAATAAAAATAAAAATAAAAGGTTGGACAGATAAAAGAGGCACATTTTCAAAGCTTCCACTTCAACAATATCCAGAGCAAAGCAAGTTTATGAATTCTATTTGCAAGTGCCATAGAATGGATGGCATAGAAGGCATAGATACGTGAGAGCCATTGCCAAACGTATATAAAAAGCCAAATTCAAATTTTTAAAAAAGCCGATACGTTAGCGATAAATCCTAGCGATAAATCCACAGCATTCCGCCCGGAGAAGAAAGTGTCTAATAGCGAAAGGACCACTACCTATTTTTGAGTTTTCTCATGAGCGGCTATAGTAGAGAAAAGTGAAAGATATAATCGTTCCGGTCGTAGCGCCGATTCCGGTACCTTTCAAACTCATCTTATCAAATTCCAATATGTACTATGCGAAGCTCTAGTAAATACTGATCTCAAAGAGCTACCCATCTTCCTGATATCTTGTCTTGGAATGGAATGGTATTGCTTCAAAGCGTTAAAAAATCGCTAAACACCGTAGCGGCGGAATCATGAATTATACGTTCCGAATTTCCAGACTATAAACCAATCAAAACCAAATTTTCAGAACTTATTGAAATTATAGCGGCGAGCTTAAGCTTTTAAATTCATAATTTTTCGTTGGTTCGCCTATAGAATCGGATCCTATGCGCGGAAACCGCTATTCGCTATTATGCCGCTTGGAATGCTGTGCAAGAAGTAAAAGCAAAATGAAATAACCGAACCTTCTCGTTCGCTCGCTAGCCGCATGAATGCTGCGAATCTGCCGGAGCATCAGCAGTTCGACGTACCAGCCAAATGCGACAACCGCCACGGTGGAAGGCAGACCGACTGCGGAAACATCGCGGTTAGAGATATTCTTTTTTGCGTTTCCGGTTCTACGATTTTAAGACTGAGCTGAGAAATTGATCATCAACGTTGATTAGTGAGAAACAGTACGTACAGTATTACATATCTAAAACGAATTCTTAAAGGACCTCCATTCGGAACTGTAATCTATTCAAATTCCTGACGGCATCGGTTTCTCTTCTATGCCCTCCGCTATCTCACTATGCAAATTAGTCTCCATTAATATGACTGTATAGACTGGTCCTCGTTTAAAGTGCACACCTGCCAGAAGTGGTAAGGATGAGGCGTGCGCTGTGGCAAAGCTCAGACAGCTGTTCGTACGGAAAGCAGCAAGGTTACACGGAATGTCCTGCAATTGCTGAACAGGTAACGAAGGCCAATTTCGTTATCATCGCACTTTCGCTGGCATGAGATGAACCATGCTATTGGAGTATACTTTTGTCTTTCTTTATGACGGTAGTTGTCTTAATCATACTCTTAAAGGGACATGGAAGCCAAAAAAGATTGGCTTTCATATGAAAGTTTATCGCCTAAATAATATAAAAACCAAAAACAGAATGCACAAAAATGTCTACTTCGCGAGATATCCTAAAAATCGTTTCCCAGCCAAGGCGCAGTCCTACGGCGTTTAGCGCATAGGAACAAGGTAAACGGCATCGACGTATTCCCGGAACAAATAAATATCTCTCGCCGCAGAAATTTTTTAAAAATATTTTTCAAACGCTATTATCTTTATTATCGTCTCAGAAACATATTCTAGAAGTATGGTCATGTTCGGTTTCACAAAATTTCTCGCTTCCATGTCCCTTTAACCATTGCAAAATTGAGTGTAAGGATTGTTTCAATATGGCTTACCTCACCCACCGTCCCCGACTGAGCGGTCCATATAGCATCGAGGCAAAAGCAGAACAGTAAAAGCCCGTAGGCTGCGAGAGAGTAGTTCGCACTTCCTTATGAGTTCGTCGCTTGGGAGAGGTGGCGAAGATTACCTTATAGAAATTACTATAGTGGATTAAAAAGATCCCTCGGAAAATCATTACGAATATAAGGCGAGAGAGTGTGCGAAAGCGAGGGAATTAGACTTTTGGAACGGAAGAAACTGACGGATCGGTTTATTCCACTAAATACTACAATCACCTTTCCAAAGCTAATCAGTTCAGCCATTTTCGAACGCATAAATTGGAATAACAGCAGAAGCTTTCTTTATTTTAGCGTGAAATACCTCGTATAAGCAGCTGATGCTGTAAAGAAGGCAAGAAACCAGAATGTAAACTGATAAGACGTAAGCGTGCTGAATTAATTGAGTAAGTTCGTTTCATAGATCCGACAGATGTATGTGAGTGTAGATAAAACACAACGCTATATACAGAACTCCCTCTGCTTGGGAAAGCGAGATAGTCTTTCGGGAAGCTAGTATAGCCTTTTTCCAGAAGCAGATGATCCACCACGAAATGAGAGACGCCACCTATAAATTAGCTTAGCGAGAGAAAAACTTTGCACAGCTTTTTCTCGGTAACGGCGAAGCTTAAGGTAAAAAGAAGAGACGGAGTCTCAGGACACTATCCAATGGCACCAAAAATTTATACGGTACATATTGAGTGTAGGGGGCTTTTAAGTCACAAAACCTTGCACTAGTTGAGTTGAGTCAAAGTTTGGCATGAGTCAATCAATCGCTATGAACCACAGTATTCCTTGCGTTCGATTAGCGAATGGCGGTTTCCGCTGTGATCTATCGATACTGCATCCACAAAAATAAGTAAAAATTCGCCAATTTAAAAACGTAAGCTCCTCCCCACCAGTCCAAAGAGCTGCCAAAATTTGGTGAAGATTCATCCAGCCGTTGTGGAGTAAATTGAAAATTAGTTGCCAAT
>LS917485.1:93529-114676 GCA_900490955.1 Micoletzkya japonica | reverse complement strand
CAAAAATAAGTAAAAATTCGCCAATTTAAAAACGTAAGCTCCTCCCCACCAGTCCAAAGAGCTGCCAAAATTTGGTGAAGATTCATCCAGCCGTTGTGGAGTAAATTGAAAATTAGTTGCCAATTCGCTATTAGACACCTCCCCTTTCGGTGGGAATGCTGTGGAACGTGTAGTTTCTCAAGCCTAGACAAAATCGGGATATTCCTGACACACAGTAATCTTGAATCTGCGATCTTATTGGGAGATAAAAGCTGTTGGCCTGTATGGCCAACAGGCTTTCCCGCATCCCGTCCTTAACGTCACCGGTCACTGTAGTATATCATTGCTAGCGTAGGCACTTCAAGAAGCAGCGAGGAGAAGACTTAAAAATAAAGCAAATGAAAATGAGCTTCGAAACGTCTAAAATCTGACTTGGAATCGGGAGTACTATCTTTTTTAATTCTATATAAGACAATGTTTTTGCCTCAATTATTGTTTTGAATAAGATGTACAATTTACATGATGCGCCATACAGAACCGTCATGGTGGTCTCGATGTTGGAAGAAGCAACATGAGGCGTTATCTCATCCATGAACATCTAGGGAAGATGAGAACGATGTATAGATCGGTGTCTGTGCGACGACGTATAGACTCCTATGATACAAATCCATTTTAAAATTTAGCAAATCCTAGCGTGCTTCAGAACAGCATAAAATTTGATCGTCAGATCGAGATTCACACTCAATACATGCAGAAAGAGGCAAGTATTATAAGTTGCAGAACGGATACGCTGTCAAATGTCGTGTCCGCCCTACTACGCACAGCGTTGCGTGGAAAACTTATTCTTGAACCAATATTACCTGACCGTCATCTAAACGAGCGCAAGCTAAATAGCTAATTGACAGCCTCAACTATGATTACCAACTGCCTTCATCGATCTACGTTTGCAGAATCTAAAAACGAATTAAAGACATTAAAAACTCTCACCACGATGAACCTGTGCAGATACAAAATATTGCGTTAATGAAAGCCAGGCCAAACATTCGACAAAACGTCATTCCGCAAACTATTCTGCGGATATCTTACTGTTGCGATAATCTTACTATAATCTTACTATAATTGTTCGCACTTTTTTTTTATTTCCTGTACATCAAGAAGATTTTCAGTCACGTTTTCTGGGTAATTTGCGTATGCTTATTTTTATTTTTACTATGATTTTGTCTAGAATTAGTGCACCAAAATCACAAAAAGCAGGCCTGATTGGTGCGACACAAATTCGTCCATCCACTCAAGGATTGTACTCAATGGTGAGATTCTTCCTGCGGACTACTCCATCTACCTGGAACCACTCCGACGGAATTGCATGGCGGCTACATCTCAAGATCTAGTTATCTGTAAAATACTATGTTCCCCTGTAGAGAAAATGCTTCTTGCGATCTCGACACCTTCTTCCTTTATACATATTGCACGCAATCATTATGTACACAGTAATCGAATAAGCGGTATTATGATAGATGGCTCGTCAATATCCTTAAATTATGCGAAACAATATAAAATGAATCCCTACTGGAGGTCCAGATCACCCAATCTTTTCATGATAAAGTGCATGAGCTGCTCCTCCTCGAGTCCCTTGGCCTTCCAGGTTTGGGGGACTTCAGTTATGGGAGGAATGTCCAGGGCGGGGCAGGAGGAATAGTCGGATTCGGAGACGCTTGATAGACCAGAGGACAGCGTGTAACGACGGCTGTTCTGAAAAAAATACTCTTTTTTTTCTTTTTCCAGCAATCATAAAGAAACATGCTTCAGTAACACATCTTGTAGCACATAGGTACTGTCTACAGGCTTTATGTGCACGAAACTAGAAAGGTAGATATAATAAATTGATAAACTGATGAGCACCTCTTCGATGCGGGGCGCGGACTGGACATGCAGGGGCTGCATCTCCATCTCGCGGAAGGCCGCAATGTCGGGGTCGGCCGATTCGGCGATCAGCGTGGGAATGACCTGAATTCATCGTCAATTGAGTAAGATAAGACGATTATTGAAATGATTGTACGATGAAGCAAATTTCAGATGAAATGCTACGCGATCCGTGACGCGCCGTCGCTGAAATGCGCCGTATGCGCCATTTATCGCCATACGCACCTTAGCCGAGACGAAGAAGCACTTCAGATCCTCGAGATCCGGCGCGACTTCGTGTAGCTTCGACTGGAAGACGATTCGCTCTGCAATTATTATGTACTATTTCCCGGTCGCACAAAAAATTATTTGCTATTTCCCGGGTCGCACCACTGCTTTATTGCTGCCGCACGTGATTTAGCGCCTAGATAGTCCTCATCACTTGATGCATGTCAACATCTCCTCCGTAATCCCTCTACGTTCTCCGTGACCTTCTTCTTTTTCTCCTGTTATCTTTATCCTGTTTTCTCTCGTATAACGTGGTCGGGGCATTAGTGCAGATTAGCAATATGACCCACGGGGAAAGTGGGGGGGGGGGGGAAGAAGACCCACGCGCGGACCTTTCGTGATTAATCAGCGAGGGAGATTGGCTTATGCCTCAAGGCTGTCTACGCCCCCGGAACGAATCCAACTCCACTTTCTTTGATCTAATATCCGGTGTGAAAACAAATCGGCTGTTCGAGAAATGCAACATCTATTCTCCTGAAACTAAGGCTTCGGGATTCACGGGGTAAAATCAAGTAGAGTAAAACATCGACTTGATTGTAATCCTAACCAATGCCTACCTCTGTGCAGATACGCCTCCTCCTCCTCGTCTCCCTTGAAATCGTTGAATTGCAGGTCACACTTGGTCCTCAGAAAGATCACCTCCTGCCCGTGAGAGCGGGCGGCTTGCGCGAAGGCTATGTCCTTAAGCCAATAAATAATATTTTAGAAAAATGTTTGAAAATATAAAAAATATTTAAGCAAAAAATAATTTACCTCCTCTCGCAGGTCGTCGCTCTCGCAGCATAAGAAGAGCAGGCTGAACTTGTTGAGATGGTGCTCCCTGAATAGATAGTTGACCTTGTTCACTCTTCCCGAAAAGCTCTTTGCTCCTACCTATATGATGACATATACATTGTAGTTCTGTCAATACTGCATATATAGTGGATTAAAAAATCCGTCGGAAAATCATTCCGAATATAGTATGCGAGAGAGTGCGCAAAAGTGCGAGAATTAGACTCATTATGGAACGAAAGAAACTGTCGCATCGGTTTATTCCACTGTCATGCGATGAACTTCCTCTACCTAGGACTTCCCCTCGTGCCCAGGTGACTACTCACATGAAGAAGCTCTTGAGGCGGTCGACTCTCCTCGCCAGCCGGCCTTCCTGTTCCCCGATTCCATGGACCACCTCGAAGGGATACGAGATCTCCCAGAGAACGATGGAGGCGATGCGACGGAAGTAGTACGGGACCAGTTGCGGAGTTACGCTAAAGCATCGTCAAGCATGAGCTCTCATTGGGAGTCTAGTATTTCTAATACTATCCCGACTTCAGATGCGCACCTTCCTTCCCAACTTCTCTGCTATTACTGAAGAACATATTCCGTCAGCTAACTTATTCCTACTTTGCATACCTTAATTAAGAATCATGAACACTGACGGAACATTTTCCCCGATCATATTGTAGCATACTCTGCCACACATACACTCAAGGCGTGTCTTTAGTGTATGTGTGGCAGCCGGAACAGTAGTAGTCTCAACTTGCTTCAGCATGCATCAAGGCTAACTCTCCTCCCGATCTTTAATGAACATTGCATCGCACGCAAACTCTCTGCACCGAATCTTTGCTCGTTCCTCTCACTCATCCTTTATTTATCATTTCGCCGTCGTAGTTGAGCTAATACTCCATTCCCCCCTCAACCACCCGCTACAAGCTGCCTTTTTCCTGGTCAAGCCGGATTCCGCGAAGCGTATTAAAGCGAATTTCCATTGTTTCTCCAGACTTGCTTGCTTTAGACACGAAAAAGCTCACTGCAAAAGCGAAAGAAGCGAAGCCCTAAGTACGTGTTACGGCTCGAATTTCGAGGTGGACTAATTATATATGGCGCAAACACATTTCATGCATGTATACGTGGGTTGAAGATGGTAGGTAGCATGATGGACAGGGTAAAATATGATACGTGCGATCCCTTTTATCTGTTGTTACTAAATTCGAAAGTCATTTCTTACCATTCAGAAAAGTGGACGGATCGGCTCTTGCGGAACTTTGACCGTTTGTCTTCGATTGAGCTCACTGAAGTCATATTATGGTGCTTGACTTTATTGTATAATATTACAGCAATGCGACTATTGTTTTACTATTATTTCAAAACGTCTGAAAAATGCTGCTTCAAATAGATTTCTCATTCCAAAGTGGTGTACTTAGAGCGTGTGATCCACCTCTTCGATTGTTCACAGTCGGGCATCCCAGTATCGACCGTATGATACTCGTCTTGCCCGAGCCCGTAAATCCAACGAAACCGATGTGGGCCTTATCCTAAAATGAACCAGAGATATTCAAGGAAGACAGACATCAAGGAAACCCCTAGGCTGCACAGAAAACAAGCTGGGCTGCAAATAAACTAAAGAACATTTATTTTTGAACATTTGAGAACATTTATTTTTGCTTGTGTGTGAACCTATTTCACATTATAAGATTAGACAAAATAAAAAATAAAAGTATAAAATGAACATACAATGCTGAAGGGAACGCCGTTCTCGTCGCTCTTCTTGACCTCACTTTCGATATCCTTGAGCTTCGACGCGAATTTGTCATCTATCGGTACCTCCTCCGGATCGGGTGAAGTCTGGAATTTTTTATAATAAATTTTAACTCAAATTTATTATTTGCTCCTATATCTTGACTGGACAGGACTTGTGAGTGTCAACATCGACAGCATTGCTATCCTTTATCTAGTCTACTATTCTCACATTTACAGAGGATAATGTCGACGAGAATAGGTTTACCGGTTTTGTACTTTGGAAAATCGGCAACGAGAGAACACGTGCTCTATCGCATAGTGTTGCTAATGCGTAAACGCTCTCTGTTCCCGCCCCTTCCCCCTGTGTCGCCTCTCTTTCGCTTTCACTGCTATTATGCTAATCGCGGTTGGCTCATAGACGAGAAACAGTGCGTTCGTGACTGCCATTCAAAAGGGTGTCATAAGACCGGCAAAGAGTGAAACGATAAAGTGTCGCCTAATCTTTTCATTACTTGCAAAAAAAAGTGTCCGAATCTCGCTAATTCGTATCTTGCTAATGTCGAGATTAGCGCTTATTAGATGCGGGAGATTCCGATGATCGTAGTAGTATTGCGTCTTATCATACGCAATTCATTTTCGGGGAATTAATTTGGCCGTTGGCTGGGCCTAGCTCATAAAACGATATTATGATGTGCTCGAGGACATGCGCCGTATGATTTTGCCAAAAAACCGCTGTGCACCTCGTGGTAAATATATACCTCCCTTTGTATAGCAGCACCACATTTGGAGCATAAAAAGAGCGCCGAAACGTTTACGAGTAAATACCCGCTCTGACAGTGTGGCAGTGAAAGTGAAACGGTGGGCATTAATGGCTGGTTGGGATATAGTTTGAAATGCGGTTATCCAACTTTAAAGTATTATTTTCGTTTGGCTACAATCGGGAACCATTGAAACGGCTATGTATTAACAAGTGGACTTACCAGTTTGTGGAAGGCACTGTTCAGTACTTGATGAACACAAATGCCAAAGGAAAGCATGTTGCTCTAGCCAAGAGGGAATGAGAAGATGTGAGGGTGGAGGGATCTAGTGATTGAGAAATGAGAGTAGTGCGGGATGCACGCGGGGGAGGAGTCTTAAGAGACAAGACGAATAGAGAGTATCTATGTGTGGTAAACAGGCAGGAAAACCGCTCAGGCGAACGAATGAACGGCGCTTGACAGGCAACAATTAATTATTTAACGCGCTTCATGTCTCTCACGAGTTCCGGGCAGGTAATATTTTAGCACTAGTGTCTAGGGATAAGACTGCATTAAGGCAATGTAAGTACTTCTGAGCTTGGGATTACCATTAGAAGTGGCTCCGCTGTACGCTTTTTGCAAACTTGGTTTTCTTTGGACTTTGATAAGTAAGTTATGAACGCACATAATTTTCCTTTATGGAAAATAAAAGTCCATCTAATTTTTTATTTGTGTCTTACGGGAGGCGGCATTCCTCTGTCTGGAAGTGACGAGCAGATATGACCCTGAAAGGAGGGTTTCAATAGGGCTTGTTAGCCATGAATATTAGATTTACTTTAGCGTAAGTCTAAGTCAATGGGTCTCAAAACGGAGAGCTAGGTGACATCGCGGAAACAACGTTCAGAAACGCTTCAAAGTAAAGCGCTACAATTGGCAGAGAAGTCTGGCCCTTTTTTTTGCTCTATGTGAACGAAAAGCCCATAACAACGACAGCCTTAATCCAGTGTGGAACCGCTAAGCGCAGAGATTTCCGAGCGATTACCAGAGTTCGTTCCATTCACAGATTTGCCAATCAGATAAAGCACCCGAATTCCGGGCGAAATTCATTGTCAAAGTGGACCCCAAGCCGCTGAGCCTAATCGTATTCCAGTAGTTCTCTGGGCAACAGGAAGGGGGTTAGGAGATAAGTCGAGGAGGATTGGAGGAAATGGTACGGATTCCCTTCGCGCTTGTGAAACCTATCAGATAGAGTGCACGAGGTTGGGGTAGAGGAAATATTTTTGAGTTTTTTTTCGATAGTACACATTCACTTCTTTCTTAGTTTTTTTTAGGAAGGAATCCAAAATGGGCTTAGATAAAAAGAAAACGTACATCTTCAACGTCGTCCACAATATTCGTTGAGAATCGACGGGGTTTGAGCTTCTGAAAGATAATTAAATTGCCGTTGTTTAATTCAAATATAATTTTCATAAGGTCTTGTTCTTTTTTCATAACATAACATCTTGTTTCATAACATCTTGTTTGGTTGGAGTAATCCGACAGAAATATAGTTAACTTATGCCTTTGTTATGAGTTCTTGTACAGCTTACGCTCCGATTAACAATTTTATCAGTTTCAATAAGCTCATTGTCTGCGCTCGCTCGAGGGGCGTGAGAAGTAAGGCTAACTAACAATTGTAAGCTACATTTCCGATTGTTCCGATAAGCATGCAGTGATGTGATGTGGAGCGAAAAAATCCGTGTTATACCATAAAAGGAAAAAAGATTCATAACAGATAATGGCAGTCTAACAATTTACATTTTTTTAAATGTTTTTTCGAACCAATATGCTGCATTTATACTCACAATCAGTACTCCGGTCGCCAAGGTTAACATAAATTGAAGTATGCAACGTGCATAGTGCAGTGTTCCGGATTTTTGAACACGTCTCAATGTTGAACATGCATAGTGTAACGGGTAACATCCATCTTGCACAGAGACACAACCTCTGACGCGTCGCGTACGCGTCCGGTCACCTCGTTCGTTTTGAACATTTTTCAGTTTTCTCGTACGTTTCATGGTTATGTTTTCTTATATTGTTCGTCTATTTGCAGATCTGAATGAATTGGATTGACTGAAAACGTGTCCGAGGTCGACTGTCCGCTGTTTAAGGTATGCAGTGATAGCGCACCTCCTTTTAATGGTGGATTTTCGTCCCGCAAGCCTTTTCACTTCATGAACCCTTTCTCGTCATCCCACAGTGCCCCCATTGCAGATGCGTGCTGGTCACTTCGAGAAGATCCGTCAATTGGTCATAGTTGCAGTTGCAGTTGGAGTTGCTCGCCAATCTGTGTGGAAAGACGTCGGTCGTGTGGGATGTACTGGTGAGTAGAGTTGATTCCGTGGTGATGAGAGCTTTGCTTCTCGTGATTTCGATCAAAATTCCATACTAGCCTATTCTTATTGTTAGACCGATTGGATTGACTGTAGTGAGGTAGCCACTATTTATGATGGATTTGTGCAGCAAGACACTTTGCATCATGGAAAGGGAATGTACGATCTGGCACTCACTTATTAAGTTGCCATTTTGCCTATCACTACGAATCAATCTTCCCATCATTCACTTTGCTAGAAATCAGTTCAGCACCGACCATCATTACCAAGCCCCGTCAAGCAACTCTCCAAGGGCACCTTCAAGATGCGAGAGACGGACCGAGACCCCGAGGAAACGACTATTCTCGATATCCCTTGTTCTTTTCTTGAAATTATCTTATGTTTCGAATGTTTTGTTAGCATAAAGCTGATAATGAGAACCGCGTCCAAACAAGGATAGCATACATGATGTAATGGTTAACACGTATAGCGCAGAATACAAACGTGCATTGCGCAGGTATAGTGGAATAAAAAGATCCGTCAGTTGATCATGCCGAATATCAGAAGAGAGAGTGTGCAAAAGTGAGAGAATTAGACTCATTTTGGAATGAAGGCAACGGACGGACCGGTTTATTCTACTATAAACATGCATCGTGCATATTGCGAACATAAATCAAGTATAGCATATATGTTAGCAAGCAGCACCATGCACGCTAGCTTTGGTGACCGGAGTATGGTTGAGGAAACTTTTCCGTCAGTAGCCTCATTCCTACTTACAAAGGGAGAGCGAAGCGGCATGAAGAGAGTCCAGACAAAGTAGGAATGAGTTTACTTACGGAACTTTTTCAGCAATAATAAGTCACCCTGTGTATAGACGCCCTTCGTTCCTCACTCAAATGGTTGCCCATCGCCGGCTAATCCTGCAATAAACAACGTGGAGACGAGCGCTACTTTCTCGAGGGGAAATCATCCCCCCTTTGCGAAGGACTCATAAACAGGCTACTAACAGAAACGGGATCCCTAGAGGGAAACACAACAGCAATAGAAGGAAGGCATGCGCTCCTAAAAGTCCACCTGATAAAGATAAGGAAGGGCCGTAAAACGATCGGTTCATCGGTAATTCAGAAAGGTCTCACATACATTTCTACTGCAACCTGCTAAGCGCTCTATGTAACACCACATGATGAATATCATTATGAAAATACTGCACCAATCGATGTTTGTGCAGCGAGAGCCATGATAGGCAAATGTGCATGGCGGGGGAAGAGAGAAGGGCATGACACCTTTTGATAGGAACGAACGATGATGGGAAGCAGTGAAAAGAGGTGGGGGTATGAGAGAGATGACGAGAGAGAATAGGGACTATTCATAATCTGGAGGAATATGAAGGGAGGGGAACAGATCACAACGGAACAAGAGAGAGGGAAGGGGAGAGAAAGAGAAGAAGGCAATTGGCAGGGATGGAACGAGGCGAAGAGTCAATTTGAAGAGGACAGGCATAGGGGAAACTGCACTTATGGGGCTATAAAATGGACGGAATCAGAGAGTTAGAACAGTTTTTATAAGAAGCTAAGGTGATCTATAATAGATAGAATAAGGCAAGTTATTAAATATAAGATGATATTCATAAGTTTAGGATTCGGGAGCCTGGGAAGATGCGACTCTATTTTGGACTTCCGCTTCATCGTGGGAGGCATAGAGGAAGGCAGGCTGGCACGAGGGGCCAAGAGAACCAAGGGATAAGCCGGAAGGGGGACGAGGGAGCGACCGAGTAATGTAATAGACAGACTGACTGACCGGACGGAAATAGATTGGACGCCAGCAAGGAAACCGGCCAGCCAATCCATTCATTGTTCATTATTTCTATGGCTTGCCATTTTGCATATTATCTATTTTGTTGTAGAAGAAGGTATAACGAGCTACACTGAGCGATATTACCCCAGCTTTACGCCGTATGGGGTAAATTTTACACCGACTGGCTGGGGTAAATTTGAAATTACCCCAGATGGCTGGGGTAACTTCAAATTTACCCCAGCCAGTCGGTGTAAAATTTACCCCATAAGGCGTAAAGCTGGGGTAATTTCGCTCAGTGTAGAGACTTTTGACCTGGAGATGTTACTTTTGAATGAATAAATTCTTGCAATAGCAATGGTTCACGGTTGCGGAAAATAGATGGAGAGCAGAGGCTAAAAGAGTAATGAGGGTGGAAAAAGAGCGGAGAAGGGCGGTAATCGGAGGCGTTGATGCTTTAGGGGGATTAGGAACGGAACGAAGAGAAAGGAGGAGGCGAGAAATCGTTTACTCTAGAGACACAGCTGTTTCTAGTGGCCACGAGTTCTCGAAATACATTTCGTTGAATGTCCAGCTTGGAATATAGGGAATAAACGCATTCTTCTAGTGTTAGAAACTTCACCTTGAATTGTATTGTCACACGTGCGATCGCCCATCCATTTGCTCTCTTTGCGCTGAACTTTTGCTGAATTCTGAGCCTTCGTCTTGGACTGCATCGACGCGCAGCGCTAATGGCGCATCGCGCGAATAACGGGCTGAAAATGGAAGAAAGAGCAGTTCATCTGAGATCCCACGCGCGTTCTCGATTTACCAGAACCACTACGTTGAGAAGAGCTTTGAACAACAACGGGAACGTGCGTTTTTGATGTGTGTTTCAAATTTCTTTCACAGATTTAAGATTAAATGTCTTTCATCTTTTGAGAAAGTATAAGAGAACATGTATAAAAGGGAGTATCCAGTATGCAATTAATGTAAGAGCCCGTACACCCTCATCATCTTCAATTCCGTAGTGAGGGAATAATGAACTCCTCTTTAATAATGAACAACTCACGATGTTGTTCCCGGGATACTATAGCATTGCCGGAGAAACTTTGGCTAATTAGCGTAGTGCAAGGGGCATAAGAGTGACGAGAAAAACTGCGATTCTCATTTCATGACATATGAAACTTTGGCCATATGACTTTATCCTAGCCCATTAGACTAATTTCGGTCTTTCATTATAGCCAAAAAGCATTTGCTATATTCTGATCTTTTATAGTTGTTTTATTTTTCTTCACACACTGCATAAACTAAACCTACGAAGCGCGACGAATTCAAATAACTTTATTTTTTCTAGAATAATCAGTAGCAATAGTAGTTGGTTGAGCATGGAAGACGTTCGCATACAAAGTATTCGAGGGAGCGACAGTCCGCAGCATACCTTAATAAGGATATAATCTATTCTTATTTTTTATCTTTACTTTTTATCTTTATCTTATCGAGCAACAAGGAAGAGAATGCTAAATTAGAAAATAAGTTATTGGAATTTAGAAATAGGAAACCAATGCCTTAGGGTATCGTTTGCCCTCGACTGCACAATTTCCATCTCTGTTCCCACAAACTGACCAGTAAGTGTTGTATCCCGATGCACTCTGTGCGTAGGCACATGAGCTTTCGTTACGGCTCGGCTCACCGGGAGCCCACAGGGCATAGTCATCGACTATCTGACCGATATGAATCACTACACAACAAAAATACCTTTAATGTTATCATTTAATGGCAACTTTAATTTTAAAATCCTTGTGAAATACCCCGTCGTTATGAACCCAGCGCGTTCCGTTGTACGTATATCCAATCCAGTACGCCGGTCGATCTTGGAACATGTGGTAGCGCGTGGCCACTGTGAGGTGTAAATATGGCGTATAATTTAATTTCAAATCAATTTCAATGCATACATTGCGTGAGGAACAACTGCTTGTCGTCATCGTGCACGTTGGGTATGAAGGATCCGTTGTTGCGGCACGTATACTCGGTGCCGGGATAATTGAACTGGTCCGCTCCCGTCGCATAACATCCACCTGAACGGTCAAGCATCTTCAAGTGCTCACATTCAGAGAAATTTGTGGGGAATATTTCCCCACGATTTACACTTCGGGAATAATTCACCAGCCGACTGGGGGAAATTTCGACTTTGGGGAATTATTCCCTATCGGGCTGGGGAATTTATTCCCTAAGTGAATTTCGTGGTGATATTTGTGGTGAATTTTCGCTCAGCGCAATGCAGGGAGAATACTGTGAATGATAATGCAAATCAGTTCCGAACAAAGATACTATCGGGATACAACACTTGTATTGTCTTCTATAGATGTTTCCCCTCGCCTTCCTATCCTCATTCTCTTCCCTCATATTCTCATCGTCTTCTTATCCTTGGCATGCGGCGACTAGTGGAAAGGAGAGTCATATCCGATTTGGTACTTGCTCGACAAATCATGCTCGGTGAGTCATCTGTCGCCAGAGCTAAGTTCTTTTCATACATGGCTTCCCGTAGCAGAACCACACGGTTCGCCATTCATAGAGTTCACTAAGAACACGGTCAGATTCCATTCGTTTTCACTTCGTGTGTCCAGATGGTTTAGTCAATTACCAGAGTCAGTCGTTACTGCCCCCTCAATCAAGTCTTTCAAGAGTAGATTAGCATCACATCCTATCGTTTCTGTTTTAGCCGGCGTTGATCCTCGTGAGCAATAGGTCCCCTCCCCATTCCCTCAATGCGTCCAACGGGTGTTCACATTATCCTAGAGCATACCACCTCTGCTCTCACTGCACTCCATCAAGCAGTTTTAAACAGTCTGTGCCTCCTCCAGACTTATAACATAGGATAATCCTCTCTTTACACACCCTTAAGTTTAAGGACATTCCCCCTCCCTTACCCCCGCCCCCCCTCTCCCATATCATGTCTTTCTCGCTAATAGCCACATGTCATCCTGGAGAGTCTTCCTATGTCTTATTCATCTCTAAATTCTTTGTATACCGTTTCATGCCCAAGCATGTCGATAAATATATATACCGTTAAGCTAGTAAATTGTGGGCCGTGTTTGAAACACTTGAAACAAGGCCATATCTCGGCTGGGAAAGGTCGTACAGCGTTCTGGTTGGAATTTTTGGAATCCTCAGGACGAGATCTATTTTTGTGTCAAGTTTTGTAACGATTCCTCAAGCTTAAAGACCTTTAAAACGTAAAAATGTGGCATTGGAGAGGTCCGAACAGGGATAGCGAGAATTTATCGGGATTTCTAAGATAAAAGCCGTTTTAACCGGTTTAAAGTTGTCTAATCGTCACCAAACTTGATATACAAGTAGATCTCGTCCTGAGAATTCCAAAAATTCCAACCAGAACTCTGTATGACCTTTCCCAGCCGAGAAGTTTGGTCTTGTTTCAAGTGTTTCGAACACGGCTCACAATTTACTAGCTTGACGGTATATACACGAAAACGTTCTTTCAGTCCCTCATTCCTACTCACTGTCAGTCTGAACTCTCTTCATACCGCTCCGCTCTCTCGTCGGGAATACGAATGAGATGACCGGCGGAACTTTTTTCTCAACCATATTTAGAATGCTTACGTTGCGCATCCTTGTTCCCGTAAGCGTCCTCATACGTCACAGATCCAAGGCAGAAGCAGTTGACTGTAAGGACTACGTTATTGGACAAATCATAGAGCATACTCCCTGCTGGAATCATTCCACCGATCACAAAGCAATCATAATATCGTAATCAATCGCGGTTCAAAACAGGACTATCGCAGTATCGATCCATCATGTCGAAGTTGTCTGCTTCGAGGTTGCTGTGGTAGAAGTAGGGCGAGCTGGCGAGGGCCAGCAAGGAGGGAAGCTCCACCTGTCCCGGCTGTACGAACTCTGAATCGGGAACTTTAGCTACATATAGTCGAGACTCCGCCGCCACGGCGTTTAGCGAATTTTTCACACTTTGAAACGATACCATTCCAATCCAAGACAATATAAATATCAGTAACATGGATAGATTTTTGAAGTCACTACCTCCTAGAGTTTCGCATAGTTTACACTAGAACTGTATTAAATCGTTTTGAAAAGCAGCGGAATGTGCGTTACAACTGGAACGATTTTATCTTACCTCTTTCTCTACTATATCCCAGAACCCGGCTTACCGTAAACGATGACGGTCCCTCCGTTGCCCTTGAACTGGTTGATACCGTTGTTTGTGCCGCGGTTCCTGCATCCAATCTAGACAGTGAGACGAGCTAAGTGGGAGCACGAACTCACGAGTAGGAGCTAGCAGCGATCACGATGACTTGACGCGCCTTTTTCCGCATCGGAAGCGCGTTGAAGGCGAACATGAAGAGGGCAGCCTCGACAGCACTCAATGTTGATGGCTTTACACAGCTGTTTTCTCATGGCCCCAAATGCTTCGTGATTAAGCTTACGCATCAAGATTCAGCTCCACCGCGTCAATTGTTGCTGGATCGATCTTCCCGATATCAGCCGAGGTCATGTTGAGGTTGTAGATAATCTCAAGCGTGAAAGTGTGGAGGAGAGCAGAACGCTGAAATATATACCGTGACGTTAGCCGCGTAATAGATGAGGCCGACGCGCATGAAGTAGTCACTCGTTGCTTTGTCGGGCATAGTAACGAAGTTGAGGGGATCATTGAGATAGGCCAGCACCTCAATAGGATGCGACTAGCACAACGCACGAAGAGAAGCTGCATAGGTTTAAATATATTCGTACCTCCTTCATACCATCCGCTCCCATTCCAGCGGAGACATCCAAAAGGAAAATGACGTCCAACCACAGCTTTGATGAGACGCAATCTCCGCAGAGATTGGAGCCTGTGAATCATGCGGATAATTCGTGATAACCTCTGCGGCATAAGAGAAGAATTGGGCATTGTGATAATTCTTAAAAGATTATGAAAGTTTAAATCACCGGGAGCAGGATAATCTGCTTGAGTCGACGATTCCTCTGCCGGCGTTGTCGAAAATGCACCTGTTTGTTGATCCGTCGATGGGTATTGAACTTCCAAAGTTGACGCATCCGTAACGTCCGTACTGTGGCCTACAACGATGGTACTTGGGAATCCATCCAAGGATCCAGTGTTCTCAGTATTGTATCCTTCTGTGCTTGGGAACTCATCCGAGGTTCCAGTGTTGATAGTATTGTATCCTTCTGTGCTTGTGAATTCATCCGAGGTTCCAGTGTTGTCAGTATTGTACTCCACTGTGCTTGAGAATCCATCCGAGGATCCAGTGTTGTCAGTATTGTATCCCTCTGTTGTTGTTGAGAATCCATCCGAGGATCCAGTCTTGTCAGTGTTGTATGCTTCTGTGCTTGAGAATCCATCCGAGGATCCAGTGTTGTCAGTATTGTATCCCTCTGTTGTTGTTGAGAATCCATCCCAGGATCCAGTGTTGTCAGTATTATATCCCTCTGTTGTAGCTGAGAACCTATCCGAGGATCCAGTCTTGTCAGTGTTGTATACTTCTGTGCTTGAAAATCCATCCGAGTATCCAGTGTTGTCAGTATTGTACACCACTGTGCTTGAGAATCCATCCGAGGATCCAGTGTGGTCAGTATTGTATCCTTCTGTTGTAGTTGAGAATCTATCCGAGGATCCAGTGTTGTCAGTGTTGTATCCTTCTGTGCTTGAGAATTTATCCGAGGATCCAGTTTTGTCAGTATTGTATCCCTCTGTTGTTGTTGAGAATCCATCCCAGGATCCAGTGTTGTCAGCATTATATCCCTCTGTTGTAGCTGAGAACCTATCCGAGGATCCAGTGTTGTCAGTGTTGTATCCTTCTGTGCTTGAGAATCCATCCGAGGATCCAGTGTTGTCAGTATTGTATCCCTCTGTTGTTGTTGAGAATCCATCCCAGGATCCAGTGTTGTCAGTATTATATCCCTCTGTTGTAGCTGAGAACCTATCCGAGGATCCAGTGTTGTCAGTGTTGTATCCTTCTGTGCTTGAGAATTTATCCGAGGATCCAGTGTTGTCAGTATTGTATCCCTCTGTTGTTGTTGAGAATCCATCCAACGATTCAGTGTTGACAGTACTATATCCAACTGTGGCTGAGAATCCATTCGTAGATATAGCGCTGTCAGTAGAGCATCCTTCAATGCTTGAGTGTATTTATTATAGATTCCAATTTCCAGTTTTTTTCAATATAAAATCACATCCTCCTGGCGCCTTCACTGTTTATTCACTGTTTGAGCCTTTCAAACAATGTAATTAGATATTCATTAGTCAATAGTAAGTAGCGTTTTCAATATCTGCAGACTAATGCGTAGAATTTTCTTGAGAACAGAAAAATATTGAAAAATATTATACTATAAAAACTATAGTGGAATAAACCGATCCGTCCGTCTCTTTCGTTCCAAAATGAGTCTAATTCTCTCGCTTTTGCACACTCTCTCGCCTGATATTTGGAATGATTTTCCGACGGATCTTTTTAATCCACTATACTTACCTCCCACTTCCACTGTAACAACGAATAGATCTTCGTTCTTCCCAACTTGGTCCGCCGACAGGGTTGATGTCTGGTACTCAAACTGAAGAAAAATATGTTTATAAATCGCAAAAGGAGCACCTACAAAAACGGAAGATGCACTGACTGTCCATGTGAAATCTGCATTGAACCTGCGAAAAGTTCTCTACTTTGTATTTTCAATTTATTTCACTCACGTCGCCATCTCTCCTTGCGACGTTGCCAGCAGCAGGCTACTGCTGCCATTCGCGTCCATGCTAACACTTCCGTGAAATGTTACCGTGGAAGGAACGCTGCAAGGCGTTCACATGCAATCAAGTTGATGAAGGGAACGGTGTGGAATATACCTGAAATATAACCAAACGAAGTTGCGTTCAGGATGTAGCATCTGTACGTCATCGCTTATGCCCGATGACGTGATCATCACTACATCCCCTTCATGCAACTGCTGATTGTCCAAAACTAAAAGATCTTAGTTATTGATCAACACATAAGGATCATACATTGTGTACTATCAGTAACGTTGTACTTATAGTTGGAGTCGGAAGAAATCGATAATACGCTGTCGAAGGTGACCACATACGTTGGCAGATCAGCACACCTAGAAATATTCTACTGATAACAGAATACTTGCATGTAAGCGGTAAGATTTCTCAACCTGGCATAGAATACTGCATAACTGTCTTCATTAGCTCCATTGCCTGCTCCTAGAGAAAACAGAAGGAGCTGGTCCTAGGAATCTTAATTTGATTTTTAATGTTTAATCTTACCCCGCTAGGAAATGTACAGTCGAAGTAGCCAAAGCTCATTCCTCCGTATGGACTTACGAACGCATTCAGACCCTTGCCAGTACCTCCATAGTATTTCTACAAAAATATTCAAACTGTTGATGGTGTTATTTGAATGCCTCACTGAGTTGATGACATTTGTAGGAGTACTGCTGAAGATGAGGGTAATTTCAGAGTCACAAGAAAGTTCGTCTTTAGTCAGAATCGAGTTGACCGTCCAGGGCCCACCCGAAGTTCCCGCGGAAAACAAGTTGTTGCCGATTAGCTCAGAGAGACTGAAAGACGCAGACTTCAAAATCACATTTTAATTTTCCACGCGCCTATAATTCAGTCCTGCAAACGAGGTAACGTTGACTTGAACAAGCCATTGGTCAGTAGGATTCTGAAAAGATTGAATGTCTAGCAGAAAAGAAAAACAAATATTATGATTAAAAAAACGAGTAAAAAACCTGTAGAGTAGATACAGCATACGCATAAGTGCTTGGTATTTGGAAGCCAGTATTCAAGAGCTGAGATGAACAGGTCAGAAAAATATAACATGTGTCATACCTTATTCTTAATCTCATTGCAAGAAAACACAAATGATAGTGAAACTGAAACATAGTTCATTCAATTATTCACTACATATAAACTGTTTCTTTCTATTTCATATAATGAAATTAAGCGGTTCGTTTGGTCTTGTGTCCAAACCTGGTACTAAGAAAAGCAATAGGCCAAGTAATATGAGATTCTTCATCTGGGCATAAGCAGGATATTTGTACGATAATCTCAATATATCTCAATAATCTCAAGACTGACCACCTTACCAAAAGATTAAACACAAAGATGACAAAAGACACAATGAACACTTTACCAGTTTTAACTTTAACAAGAACTAGGCGTAATAAATAAATCTAATAACTGTAAAATGAAGTGTGTAGTGAAAAATGAACCAGAGCTTCTGATCTTCTGAGTGTTAACTGAGCAACTCCACATTTCCTTTCTTATCGGAATCGCGATAGGAGAGAAGCTCGACCCCTTAATCTACCGTTATCATAAGAGTAACGCAGTGGTATGATACCTACTCCTCCCTCTCAACGCATTTATGGCTTGCATGGCTCTTGACAACCAACAATCCCGTATTTATATACCAGAATCGAAGAATAAACAACGCAGAAGTGGCACTTACATAAACGACAATGACCGTGGTTCTGTGAGATTATGACATGAGCAAATAGTTGTTTATTATGAAGCTAAAAAGCCTTAATTAATAGCAATAGCGATGGGTTGAGCAGGGCAGAAGCTCGCATACGTAGTACTCCGAGATCATGCATTCTGCTGCGTACCTGAAACAGAACATTCAATATTAGTTTGCTACTATTGGCTGCTTATGGCGATAGAAAGGTCATATCCATGTAGAACTCACCAGTACGAGTCTCGTCCATTCGTTGTCCTCGAGTAGGCACAAGAGTTGGTCTCGTTGCGACTCGGCTCTCCGGGTGCCCACGGAGCGAAGTCGTCCACCACCTGGAAACACCTCCTATCATTGATGTATCATAATTTATCATTGATGAGCCGATAACGTTATAATTAGGGCCACTCCTAGTATGTCATCATGCAGATTAGGGTTCGCCGAACCGAGGGCTGGCCCTCGGTGCATGAGTGCCACGGGGAAAGAAAAAAGCGAGGGCAGAAACGAGGGCAGAGTTGCTGACAGATTCACGGTCTGCCCTCGGTCGGAGGAAGGGACCTCGTACGAGGGCAGAGGAGAGAAAGCGAGGACAGGGCGAGCGGAGGAAAGGGAGGGCTAGGCATGGAGAGGAGAGAAAGAGGAGGAGAACGGTTATGAATTATGTTATAGAGTAGTTTCCGGTGAGGCGTACAATGTTTATTCTACCCAGATTCTGATAGAACAGGTCTTAAAATCCTTGCCAAAAATCTTCTTCATTACCATTAAAATCAATGTGCAATTTCCTCAAAAGTCGTTCATTATGAAAGACGCGCATACATATTTTCATATACCTAGGCTTTCCGCCATATGATATTCATCTATTATAATTCAAAGAGCAACTGTTTTCCTATGCACTAATTAATCAAAAAAGTCAAGATCAATTTCGAAAAAAAGGCAAAAGGATTTTAACCCACGAGCAACCGATAGCTCGCAGCTATACTTACCACTGCACCACATTGCTACACCCTTCGTTGGCTAGCACAGCACCCTTTCCCTCTGATTATTACTGAATCCCTCGGTCTTCTCATCACCGTTCTCCTCTAGCCCTCGTACGAGGGCAGACGGGGGAATCGAGGGCGGACCGAGGGCATGGGAAAGAACCGAGGGGAGATACGAGGGCAGTAAAGGGAAGGGTAAGGCACCAAGAACTCGTTCCTCGCCCTTGGTCCGTCGAACCCTAATGCAGATACCTTATCATTGTGCGCCCAATTGGTTCCATTGTAGGTGTATCCGACCCAGTACGAAGAAGGCAGACCGAATAGGGACATCACTGAAAAGATCTTCCTTATAGCCATCTCCTCAATGAGCTTACTCTGAGTCAGGAATAGTTGCTTCTCCGCGTCGTGGACGTTAGGAATGAAGGAGCCCTGCATTCGGCACGAATAGCGAGCGCCCGGGTAGTCAAGCAACTTCTTGTACTGCGTTGCATAGCATCCGCCTACAGGAATAGATAGAGCATTCCATTCGCGTCTTTTTGATGGTTATGTTTCAATCAATTCATATTGTAGCTGGTTGTTTCGTGAACGGTAAAAACGTAACTGTTAAAAAGACCCGAATGGAATACTCTACACAATAATGCTCTATACAAGAGACGTTATCCGTGAACGTCGAAACACTGCTTACGCTGAGCATTCGCAATTCCGTCCGAGTTGCGGAATGTCGTGGAATCGGAGAGGCAGAAGCAGTTGACTGAAGTGAATCGGTTACGTAAATTTTTCATTTGGAAAGTTTTGAAATTGGAATGTATCCACAGCATTCCAAGCGTCATAATAGCGAATAGCGGTTTCCGCGCATAGGATCCGATCCTATAGGCGAACCAGCGAACAAAAAATTATGAATTTAAAAGCTTAAGCTCGCCGCTATAATTTCAATAAGTTCTGAAAATTTGGTTTTGATTGGTTTAGCCACTCATGAGAAACCTCAAAAATAGTGGTCATTTCGCTATTAGACATATTGTTCTCCGGGCGGAATGCTGTGTATCACATAGCAGATCCGAGCTTACTTATGACATTTCGAAATGTGTCTATTTGTTTCACTGTCGCATGCTTAGAAAAAGTCGTGCAACGATTTCTCTCGTTGTCTGCGTCTCTTCATTCTAGATGACAATGAGAAACTCACTGTCGCAGTACTTCTCAAGCATGTCGAAGTCGTCCTCATCCAGATTGCTGTGATAGAAGGACGGAGACGTCGCAAGGTCTTCCAGGGCCGCCAGCTTGGTCTGGCCATCTTGCACGTATTCTGCAACAATCCAGCATTCTCAAAAATGATCTAAGTTTATGCCTACCATAGACAACGACGGTTCCTCCTCCAGACTTGAACTGGTTTATGCCCTTGTTGTTGCTGCTACTGAAACACATGAATTCCTAAAGGCACCGAAGCCTCAAACGTACGAGTAGGAACTAGCGGCCAGAACGATCACTTGTCGGGAGTGCTGCCTAATGGACAGAGCGTTGGTCTCGAACATGTTGAGAGCGACTTGAACGGCTCTGAAAGGAGATTTTGAGGATTTGCTTCTCAAGATAGAACGCACACGTCTAGATTGAGCTGATACGTGTCGACGTTGGTAGGATGAATGGTTCCGATATCAGCCGAAGTCATGTTCAAGTTGTAGACAACCTAAAAACGATTGTATTCGATATGAAAGACATCACGAAAGACATCATTTACCGTAACGTTGGCGGCATAGTAAATGAGACCGACGCGCATGTAGTAGTCATCGGAAGCTTGATCGGGCAGTGTTACGAAGTGCAGAGGATCGTTGAGGTAGGTGAGAACCTAAACAACTTTCTCTCGAAATACGTTGATTTCCTGCAAACCTCGTTCATTCCGCTCTGTCCCATTCCTGCAGAGACATCGAGAAGGAAGATTACGTCCATCCACAGCTTTGAATGCGCACAATCACCGCAGAGGTTTTGGCCTGAATTATGCTATAATTACCTACTTTTCGTACAACGAAACCTGGTAGGGAAGGTGCAGAAGTTGGTGTTTCTTCAGTGGATATTTCAGTCGCCTGCCCAGCAGTGAATCCTCCTTCGGTGGTGGTTTCTTCGGGAGACTCAGTCGTCTGCTCAGCAGTGAATCCTCCTTCCGTAGTTGATCCCTCGGGAG
>LS917485.1:57857-85759 GCA_900490955.1 Micoletzkya japonica | reverse complement strand
CAGTCGTCTGCTCAGCAGTGAATCCTCCTTCCGTAGTTGATCCCTCGGGAGCCTCAGTCGTCTGCTCAGCAGTGAATCTTCCTTCGGTGGTTGATTCCTCGGGAGCTTCGGTTGTCTGCTCAGCAGTGAATCCTCCTTCCGTAGTTGATCCTTCAGGAGCCGCAGTCGTCTGCTCAGCAGTGAATCCTCCTTCGGTAGTGGTTCCTTCGGGAGCCTCAGTCGTCTGCTCAGCAGTGAATCCTCCTTCGGTAGTGGTTCCTTCGGGAGCCTCAGTCGTCTGTTCAGCAGTGAATCCTCCTTCGGTAGTTGACCCTTCGGGAGCCTCAGTCGTCTGCTCAGCAGTGAATCCTCCTTCGGTGGTGGTGCCTTCGGGAGCCTCAGTCGTCTGCTCAGCAGTGAATCTTCCTTCGGTGGTTGATCCCTCGGGAGCTTCGGTTGTCTGCTCCGTCGTGACTACCTCCTCGGTAGTGGTTCCCTCGGGAGCTTCGGCTGTTGTCTTTCTTGTGGTCTCAGTTGTGGATATTTCCGGCATCTTAGTAGGCATCGTACTTGTGAGGTGCTTGGTTGTAGTAGAGCGCTGATATCTGCTTGATGTCGGGGCCTTTGTCGTTGTAGTTGTTCTTACGGTTGTCGTTGTTACCGGCACCGTGCCTTAACACGATGCATTATGAAAAGGCCTAAGTATTTGCTCCGAATCTCACCTCCAACAAGAACGTTCACCACGAAGAAGTCGTTGTTCTTGCCAATTTGTTGAGGACTAAGTTGGTTTGCTAGATACCGTACCTTAACATCTGCATAATCTCAAAGCATTGCTAACGCAACTCACTGTAAGCGTGTCGGCTTTGACTATCCACGAAAAGTCGGAAGTGAACCTACAAATGGCAGGCTACACAGAGTACGTTAAAGCAAGCATACTTCTTCGTTTCCCCACTTGACGTTTGCAAGTACAGCACGCTACCGTATCTGGCATCCATCGTGACGTTTCCAGTGATGGTGACGGTAGAGTTCTTCCTGAAGAGGGGCATCATTTACAGTTCGAGCGCCACCAGCTACTTGAAGTAGAGGAGTGCTATGTTGCGTTCGGGGTGCAGATTCTGTACGTCATCGCTCATTCCAGAAGACGCGACGATCGCAACGTCGCCCTTCTTGAGCGTCGTCGAGGTGGTATCTTGAATCGTTCATCTTTGCTGTCAACCGATTACGCCTACGTTTAACGCTGTTCGAAGCATGGTAGAGATACATAAGATCGGCGTTGATCGACACGGCGTTGTCGAACGTCACAACGTAGGCAGGCAGGCGGTTGCACCTCAACATCGTGCGTTCGTTGCCTCGATTATGCTGTCATCATACTGTTATTATACTGTCATTATACTGTCATTATACTTTCTTTCATATGCTTCCATCATACTGTGTTTCGTAGATCGGGTAAGCTTGCTCCGACGTGCTGTTTCCCACTCCAAGAGCGAATTGAATTTTTGAACTCTACAACGGATCTCCTTGTCGCATGTTTTCTATCTACCATCAGTATACCCGTGGTCCAAACGTGCAGTCGAAGCTGTCGAGCAGCATTCCTCCACTGGGTGAGATATACGCATTCGATCCGCCTGTTCCCAGGGCTGGCTAGAATGGTATGCTTAGCTAATAATAGCTATGCTTAGCTGTTCGGTTTTACAATAGTTCTGAGAACATTCATCTTTGTATCATTGCATTCCGTTTTTAATCAGCCTGGGCTACGGTCATAATGATTTTCCGATTTCACGTGCACCAGCATCATTCGAAAGCTGCTGACAAATTTCCGCGCAAAGTTCGCTTTTCCGCTGATAACCTGAACTGCGTAGCGATAAGCGCCCGATTTGTCTGTAAAACGGCCCACGCAAAACATCCTTTGTGGTCAAACGACCAATTAAAGTGGGAGACTCACATCTAGGCTACGGTAAGCCTTTCTTCTTTTGTGATTTTAGGACTAAACTGAAGTAGCCATGAATATAACATAAGCCTAAGTATTGCTCACCGTTGAAAGGACGTTGAAGTTGGGCGTGCTAGTGAAGATGAGCGTAAATTCGTAGGTACAGTCGATCTTGCTCGGTGAGAGCGTTGAATACACGGTCCACGGGCCTCCCGTTTGACCATGTACGATGAGATTGGTGCCGATTATCGAGGATAGACTAAATCATTGCCTTGATAATTATAATTTATCGAATCTTGAGAAGCAGACCATTAAGGTGAGGCTATCCAACCTGTACTTCCTTCCCTTTGCTGAGACCACGTAGACTTTGGTAAGCCAGGATGCGAAAGGCGACACCTGATAAACAAATGTGCCGTGAATCTTAGCCTATGTTATGCGACTATGTTATAAAGAGCTAGCTTATAAAACCAGCAGATTAGACAAAATTGAAAAATCTAACCCTGGTGTCGCGAATACCGTACGCATACTTTGCAGGAATGACGACATTCTTGTTCAACAACTGAAAATTAATCTTTTCTACTAGTTTCTAATCGACAGCTTACGTTGTACTTGATTTCATTGCACGAGTAAACGAACGCGAGCGATACTGAAATTATAAAATTATGCAAATCATAAATCGTGCCCACCTGGAATAAAAGCTAGCAGAACCAGTGCGGTGGGCTTCATCACTGAAATCAGAACATGCTACGCTATCTCAAAAAATGTTATCTAAGCTACCAGAAGAAGATTAGGAGATAAATATAAAAAAATAGCTTAAGACATTCAGACGAAGGCCTCAAACCATACGATGGCTGTTGTTCAACTGATGCCGTCCAGACAGTTTCCCCTCGCCTTTTATCTGCCCTCGCACTTGTCACCCTAATCGTCTCCCCCTCGCCTTATCTCTGCCGTAAGCCCATCCCTTGACCGGGTTGACTCCATCTCCGTGGTCTTTTGTGTTGCCTCTTGCGGGGAGAAGCCACACTTGCGATTTACTCTGCAATAGGCGATAACGACTGATTACCACATACGAACGTGCTTTATCGTACCAGCATTTGACTTGTTCGATGGCTACTCTTCAGTTCCATAGCCTTTATAAGGAGCATCAGTAATCTCAAGGAGCGAACATTTTCTAAACCTATTCCATCCTCTTTACATCCCAGTTGGATCCCAGCTTATCTCTGAAATGTGAAATGCAATCTCTGTTCTTGTCAAGACGCTGTAGTTAAGCAGTTTCCCAGTCTCAAAATATTATTGCGCCCATAAACTCCGGGCGCTGCCAAAGTCTAGGCGGGTCGTCCTTTGGGAGAGGCAGACTGCGTAGCGCGCGTCTGCATTAACCTGTTGTGACGTCGTCGCTCAGCCATCATAACCGCCTACGCTTTGCGCATACTTCACCCTCCGCGGTGTCTCTTCACTATTGAAGATACCGAGACGGTCGCGATACGGAAGAGAGAGGGGCCTACGCCCAATGAGCTTATCTAGTGGCTGACACACATGTCAACAACAGTCCGAATGCGTGAGGCGCATTCGACTTTTGCACATTTACTTATATTTCCTTTTTCCCAGATTCAACCAAACTTATAAAACATCACTGTCCAATCAGAGGACACAACTACGACTGCGTGAATACTGTCAACATCCTTATCTTGGATTAAAACAGCAGCGGATTTCTTCAACCCGCTGCTTATCTTACGTACTTTTTCATTATCTGTAATACTCCTCACGGCGACCAAATATATGCAAATCCTTACCACGTTCCTTACTCTAACAACACCACAGTGTCGTAACAGCATTTATCTCCTCAACAAAGAACTCAACGAAATCAACGACAACTAACAGGCAAAATCTTCAACAACTTATCAACTCCAGTACGCCAACAAACAATCAGCTAGCAACGAATTGTAGCAAACAAAAAAGTGGTGTTACAAACGCGGTAATAGTTCCTCTGCTCAGTGCTTTCTTCGCTTTCTCTTGGTGCCCTCTTCCTCTTCTTCTTCCTCCTCCTCCTCCTCCTCTTCCCCTCCCAACTCCTTGTGAATGGACTTGACCAAAGCGAGGGCATTCTTGCCCGCGACCCTCTGACAGGCAGAATTGCACTTGGCCAGAGGGCCGCTGCCCTTGAAGAGCTCGGATTGACGGGAGAGAAGCGAGTCGACGACGGGGAGCACGGGGTACAGACGCTTCTGCAAGGGGAAGAACGGGATAGCATAGCAAGCGCTAAAAATGTGTCTACAGAAACACATCAATCATGCGTAGCTTATTCTCAACATTAAAAAAAGGCGCCGAGGCTGCCAAAAATTCGCACGATGATGCCGCGAATCTACGTATCTGCACCACGCAGAAGGAGAATAAGGGATGGATAAACGAATACTGTACCTTGGCAGTCTCGTCCGCCGCCAGAGACGCGAGCATCTTGAGAAGCAGAGCGATGAAGCGCGGCTTCAGCTGCAGAGAATTCCTTTGCTAGGTTAACTAGGTTCTGCTATTCTCTTCCATTTCCAACAATACATATATTATTCTTGGCAAATTAATCTTATCTCAGAGCTCCGCAGTCAATCATCTGTGCATCATCTTCACCACAAGCTTATCGCAGAACTTTTACGCCCGTTTTGCAATTCTTACTCATATCATCGAGTGCTGATAACGCCAACCGCACCCCGCCTTACTGCTATGCTCCAGGTGCTTTGAATGACGGGGAATTTTGAGTTACGCATGCACGAAATTCTATATTTTTTTACATCATATGCTATGCGAAAAATCACTAAATTGCTCCGTAAACCCAAAAAAAAATCAAGCAAAGTCCTCTTATTTTCGACATAACTTATTTTCTATCTTCTGTTCTAACATTAAAAATAGCTAAATAGCTTCGGAAATTCAAATAACTAAAGATATATTATATCTGGTCGTTCATCTTTCCCACCTTCTCCTGGTTCTCTCCCTCCTCGATCGTGAGAGCCTTCGCAGCATTCGGTGCCAGAATCGCGGCCACCTCCTTGGCCCTTCCTCCCTCACGAAGCTGGAAAAACAGCGTTTCACAGAGACCAAAACTACAGATTTAAAACCGAAAAAGCCACAGGCCTGAAGGAGGCATGAAGCCGAACGAACAAGGGATAAATATTAAAATGAAAAAAAAGGTTATTTAAATTGGAAAAGTAGCTGAACCATCTTCACTCAAAAAGCACTCACAACGTCCTTGCGGCACAGTCCCAGCGCGCACTGTAGGGCTTCCGTCTGGAAAATCATTAATTATAGTGAATCGCTTTCGCATACTCTATGATCACAAAAATCTATATATTTCTAGGATACAATCACAGCGATTGTTTTATAGCTCATCATAAAAACCTTTATAAACTGAAGGTATGTTTCGAGTATTTGGATACAACAAAAACAAAAAAAACCTGAAGAGGTCAATAAATGCTTCGACTTACCCTCTTGAATATACGAAGCTGCTCGTCGAAGGCCAGTTCAACAAAGTGCGCCGCATCTCGAGCGAAAGCGAGCTGAAAGGAGTACGGTAGACGTTTAAGGATTACTGTAGTTTCACGCCTGGTTTTCTGCTTATGGTACGGTAGGTAGCTCTTAATAGTAATGGTAAAACTTCCTACAACCGCACACAACTTCTTGTGAATAATATCTAACAGATTTCCGCGACCAATAAAGCAGAGCATTTTGTCTAATCTGCACCTACATCATCAACGTGATTCATGCGTTCTTATTGTTTGACAGATTCAGATTGCCAACAGCTTATCAGTACAGAAACCCTCCTCCAAGCATATGGAGAGCGAGCGATAGATAGCTTATGCGATTGGACAAAGAGAACAAAGCAGCAGGAAATCAAGGAGACGATAAGCGATCGGGAACGGGAACATTTACGCGTACAAGGGGAGATCGCAGACAAAATCGAGGAGAACTGATATGGAAGGCACAAAAGCGTACATATAAAGCAACAGGCTCGCATTGAGCCATTAAGAGTATTTCCTTTGTCGTTTCAGCTACCAAATCAGCTAAACCCGTTCTTCTTCCACAATAATCATTTTTAAACTAAATTTTAAAGAATCAAGTCGACATTTCAAATAATAACCAACCGGACACTTGGCAATCGCAGCCGCGGCTACGGTAGGGGGTACGGTAGACGAGTCCTCGCGGGCGAATCGATCGAAGAGCGAGAGGAAGGAGGAGTGCGCGGCAGTGGGGAGGGAGGGCTTGGCTAGGAGGGAAGACTGCAAGGACGGGCTTTTGTAATGGAGAGCAGGAGCAGAGAAGCAGGACCTATCACTAGCGCTTGCTGCTTTTCCTAAGCCATTTCAGCTGTATTAGAAAAAAAAGCAGTTAGCGCGAGCGTTTAAATGTGCCCAGACCAGACATTTAAATTGCATTAGACACGGAACATGGCCAAATTTCAGTTCGCGAGTTCCGATATTCAAAAAAATTCGGCGACGCCACGCACACGACGCTCGTCGCCGCTCTAGGCGTGCGTATATTCCCGCAACGAAAAGTAACAGGCGGTAATTTAAAATTCCGTTACAGTATACCTGGCGCATGTTCCGTTTTTAAATGCCTGGCGGGATCATACGTGGTTAGACTACTACAAAGCAGCAGGATTGTTTCTGCTCTCGTCGATCAACCCACCAGCCAGCCGACAATCTCCACGGCGGCCTCCTCCACGTAGGGATTCGCCTCGCCCGCCAGCTCCTTCTCGACCTTCGACAGCGTCGAGATGACCCACTCTTCAGTCGCCGTCATCTGCAAGGGACCAATACCGTACCCCCCATTAACTTGGTACGCTTCCAGTTTACACAGAAACCTCAATTTGTAGAGTTGGATGAGAACTCTGCCCAACGTACGGTACTTTTGCTTCACCCGTTCCTTTTAGCGCAAATCGAGGCAGACATTCAACAATAATATATTTCCAAGAAATTTTCAATAGTACGAATACGCTCTTCTGACCTTCTTCGTCTTGGCGAGTATCCTCAACAGTTCGAAGAGCTTCTTGGCCGCCGCCTCGTCAATCTTCTCCTTGACCATTTTGCGGGCAGCCTTGAGCAACGGAACCACCAGACCCTGGAAAGATCAAAGATCAACGTAGATCAGCAGACCAATCGCTGATCTACGTTGATCTACGCGATCTACGCGAGCAGACCTATCGCCCCAGTCCTATGAATAATACCAATGAAAGTTTAGAATGAAAAGTTTCGTAAATACTCTTTGGCTTCGCTGCAAGTTCGGAGTATCTTTCTTGCGCAACGATAAAGACCACAGATCAAAGATCAAAGACCACCTCACCATCTTCACCTCTCCACTCGTCTCCTGACTGCTCACGGCGAAGAGCAGCAGGTCGCACATGCGCATCCGCATCGGCTGCGCGAACCGCGACGCGACCTTTGACCGCGACGCGTTCCCGCCCGCCAGACCCTGCGAGGGTACAGTAGCCCCAAGAACAGCCTCTCAACCTGGTAAACACACGTGACCCGAACTATTGTGCAATCTCACCTTGGCAGCCTCACGTTTTACAGAAAATTTGAATTAATAGACTTGCAAAAAGGTATTCATATCTAATGCTCAAAATACGCTTGTAATTTGCCAGCTACTCGCCAAACTTTGTGCATTACTCAAGCGAGAATCATCTCTCCCTACCCCGAGGATAAATTATTATTATCATTATAAATAATGAAGAGTAATAGTCAAGAATATAGTTAGAACCTTGAAAGCCGCGGCCAGTCCCTCGTCCAACTTGAACATCTCTTCGTCCCCAATCATCGAACCCGTCTGAAGTACGTTTCAGCAATCCCATAAATATCGGTATAATAGCAGAGCAAACTCAACTCGTCCTGAATTTGTTGATTTCATTGAAAACAAAACAAAAAAAAATAAATAATATGAATAAGCCAAATAAAGCGAATCCTCAACCGCGTACCTCACTGTCTTCGTCCTTGAGCGCTGCCTTGCCCAGTGCGGCCTGCAGCTTCTCCACCAGCTCTGTGTCCACCTCAACCGGAATTACACTTTGATTTAGCCAAAACGCCGAGAAGCGATAAAGAATTCGTTTATTCCCTCCACATTCTTCTCCTCTTCAAGCATCAAGACCCCTATTCGCAACCCAGTTCTCTTCACATAGATGGGCACGGTTGCAGGTACCGCGGTTGGGTAACTTACTGCAAAATTTTTCATGTATTGGTTATTTAGCTCACTGCAAAATAATATTTTAATAAAATTGTGAGATATCTATGTATGGGAGGACCGCTGTAGTAAGTTGCCGGCAGACCCTGCCCACGTATGTCTCTTCACGTTAAGCCATCTTTTTTTTATTTAGATGATGTGCTCTATTTTCAGCCTGATAAACGACGTTTCTGCGCTGGCTTTCTTGCATCTGTCAAAGTTAGCCATGAAAACAGCAGCCAAGCTGGATACCACTCCAATCCCCCACCTTCCCCCGCCCCCTTACCTCTCCCATATCTCCCATGTCCTCGTCGTCAATCTCCTCCTCGTCCTCGTCACTCTCGTCTCCTCCTTCTTCCTCCTCATCCGATGCTTCAAAATACGGTATTTTTTAAAGATTAATTAATAAATTAAATAAAAGCAAATGTTGCATAATAAGATAATGCAAAATAGTGTCGACTCGTACCCTCCTCTCCTCCATCCTCCATTCCCTCATCTTCCTCTCCCTCCTCATCCTTCATCCCTGCCAATTCAACGTCAGGCGTGGTAATGCCCTGCAATCGCACTTTATCACTATGTCTAACAAATTAGGAGATTTTATTCAATTCAATTTCTCCTTCACCAATAAACGTTTCCACTACTCGTTCAAACCTTAAATTTTCGCGTATTTTCTCCTTACCCAAAAGCTAGCATAACGCTAGAACTCCAATACAAGTACCGTACCTTGACCAGATGCTTGAGGCAGTCCACGTCGATAGAGGGCAGGAGGGAGCAGAAGACAAAGGAGACGGCCGCCCGGTGGAAGCGAGAGGGTTGCGAGAGGAGGGACAGGAGCAGGTCGAGGAGAACCTAGGAGGGGGATTATAATATCATTTTGTAGCTGAAGTACTCCATCCCTACCGAAGCAGAAGACGGTAGATGAAGTATCATTATATTCACACGTCCTTTTGAAGAAAAAAGGTTTCACAGTATTCTGTTCTACGAAAAAAAGGGTACTATAACCATACGTGGGCGCCGACCCCTAGTATGGGTGGTAGGCCCAAATATTCGTGGAATTTTACTTTGGTAGGCCCGATTTTGACAGGAATTGTCAATTGGTAGGCTCGAAAATTCACGATTCTGTACAATGGTAGGCCAGTTTCGCAAAATATGGTCGGGAAGGCCGCCCACGTATGACTATAACTGACACCTACAGTACCCCCCCTCCATACCTTGCTGTTCTCCTTGGCTCCCCACTTCTTCGCCACGACCACCAACTCCTTCATGTTCTCCTCGTAAGTCTGCTTCTCGTCTGCGTCGTCGGTCAGCCTTTTCCACACAGAAAGGCACGCGTAGAGCACCAGCAGAGACCTAGGAGAGCCAGCCTCTATTATCTTCGCCTTCATCCGCTTACTGGTGTAGCCTTGTCAAGAATAGCTCCGCCTTATGATCGTATCTCTAATGGAACTGTCCCAAAAGCATTATAATATCTGTATGATATTATTAGCCTTCTTTGCCCGGTCAACCAATACCGTAACCCTGTTCTTTCCCCCCCCACACACACACACACCTGCCCAACCGTGCCTCCTCCACCGCCCTCATCGTCCTCTCCACCTCCTTCCATCCCTGCTCGCCCTTCTTCGCCAGCTTGATCAGCACCGTCTCGTCCTCCTCGGCTATCGAAACCTTGGCCCGCTCGCCGGCCTTTACCTACAAGGCAATGATGATCCTCAAATAATCTACACCGACCCGAAGTAGGTGTGGCAGGCCTAAATATTCTGGGAACTTTACTCTGGTAGGCCTGATTTTAATAGAGAAATTTCAATAAGTAGGCTTGCCAATTCATGATTGTGTGCATTTTTGCCCGTTTTTTTTTCAAAATATTATTAGGAATGTTGCCCGCTAATTTAGGATTTATGAATACTTTAGCTTAATAACAAAATAAATACCTTAATCTTAAAGAGAGCGTCGACGCAGTTGGCGGCGGCCATGTGGACGGCTTCCCGGTTCCGCTTGTCCGCTTGGGACCCGTCGAGGGCGAGGAACGAGGAGAGGGCGGATTGCTTGGTGGAGGAGGGCCAGGAGGAGAAGGCTGAGACCAGACCACGGAGGGACGGGGGGTGGGTGGAGCACTGGAAGGGGGAGGAGAGAATATGGGAGACTGGAATGAGGGGGGGGGGAGGAGGCGATGGATACTAATATTCTTAAAATTGTTTGGAAAAAGAGTATGACCAAACGAAAGCGCCATTTCCGTCAGACCCATCATTCATTACGCTTGCTCTTAGCTAGGCATAGGCATGTTAAAGCCGCAAAACAAGTCAAAAGGAGGGGGGGGGGGCTTAAATCCGAAAAGGCCATCGTAAGGCTCGAATACATGCGAGACGTACCCTCTGAATGTACTTCCGCACGTGGTCCTCGTCCAGCTTCTGCAGCAGTGCCAACCTCGGCCGAGCCTGCGACAGCAGCTCCATATTAGCTGCAAATACGAGTTCATTAAAGCCCGAGTATATCCTATTCGATATTTATACTATTTTGTCCATATATTATACGCGCATATTTCACATTACTTATTTTCGAATATGTTGAAGGATAAAATATTTCGTAAATACAGTAACTCCAAGATTTACACTCATCGACGGCCAGCAGTATCTCGTAGATATCCGCGCCCTCGAGGGGTCCCTCCAACTTGCCCAACTTTGCCTCGAGGGCCTGCGCCACCAGGTTGACCTTAACGATAGCATTAAGACCAGGAGAGGTTAGCCAAACATGGGAAATAGGACTAAAATGAAAGACAACTCAAATCAACCGCACAGGGGGGGGGCAACATTGGTAGGTATAGAACTAGGCAATATGTGATCACATAGTGTCAAGCCTATCCCTGACTAGGTCGGAAAATATTATACGAAAAAGGCTCACGCTCGCTCGATGGAACGTCGCCAGGGCACTCCTCTTCTCGAACTGTACGTGGGAGATGCGCGTGCGGAGATCGGGCGAGAGGACGACCAGGATCTTTAATAACAAGTTTTCATTCGATCACCATCTCTTTAATCTCTCCAAGATACTGAAGTGAGACATAAATCGCTATTGTGCACCTATACAACGTCCAGAAGGAGTGTTTGATAACAACGTAATAGCAGAACAATAGTATTAAAACAACAAGAAACCATGCTCACCTCCTTCGCGGTCTGCGCAATGTTCAGCGCATCTACCGTAACCCGGAACAGGCGCTCCGTGTACGCCTGGTCGTGCACCTTCATCCACTTAGTCACCCTGAACCAGCCATTGCTAAAGATCAAAGATCAAGTTGAAAGATCAGAGATCAAGCCCAAGAGATCAAGGATCACACCTCAAGTACCCGTCAGACCAGGCTCCGTCCTCGCGGGCGGCCTGCAGCCATTTGAGCAGGAACAGATGGGCACAGCCCTTCTCGAGACCCTGTAAATTGCTACTTGATCAGTCGCGTATATAGCAGGCATAGTTCAAACACTACGTTTCCTGGCGCATAACGAAGGCATTTTCAGGAGCTGTAGTTTTTCTAAAACAAGGAGAAAACTCGATGGACTAGCATAGACAAATCGTGCAATTGACTGACCTTGAGCACGTCAACGAGAAAGCCCCCGGCCAGATCGTCCCACTTGAGTCGACCGTCGGCCGAGGCATACGGTACGCACTCCGACAGCAGCGACTAAAGCACGTATTTATGTTTACCGATCGTGCTCGAAAAAAAACGCTTGTAAATACATTTAAAACTGCTTCATATTTATACATGGGCAGCTCTACCGTCAATTACTTCAGATAGGGGCCTACCAATGCACAAACTGGAGTTATGGCTAGCCTACCAATGACGTTTTTTTCACAGAATGTGGTGCCTACCAAGCTACATTTTTGACAAAATGAGGGGCCTACCACCCGACCATCGGGTCGGTGTCCATGTATGGTGTTTCACGTAAGAATCGAAACATAAATGTGAAACAAATGAAGTAAAGGTAAGACTGACTGCCAGATGTTTCCTGAGTACGATCGTGAGGTAGACAATGTCCGGGCGGAGGGTCGATCCCTTCAGTGCGGCCTTGACGTGCGGCCAGACTGTCTTGCGAACCTGTAAATGTTATACACCCTTGATCATTGAAACGATCCACCTAGCTCGCTAAAGAAGAAACAAACTAGCAAGGTTCCAGTAAAAGCATAGATACGAACAAGTAAATAAAGATAAGAAGATTACAAAAATAGCAAGGTTGGTTTACTCACTTCCGAGGGGCTCATGGCCAGCATGGCTCCAGCCTGTGAGTCAGCCACCGACAACCCGAGAAACGGGAACTTGCCCAGCAGAGCCAGCTGGCGCTCGATGATCGCGCCCGACTCCTGAACGGATTTTTGCGGGTTACGGTAGTTCCCGATAAAGCTACAATATTTGTGACAACTTCATGCTCGTTCAAGAAATAAGCCATGAAAAGCAACAACAATGTTCAAACCTTCTTGAAGGAGCCCGAATCGAGGAGTGCCGTGAAGAGAAGATGTTGAGCGATCGCGTTGTTCATAGACATGTCCTGAATGCTTCATATATTATAATAATATAACGTCTTATGCATCTGAACTGCTGCCGAAAATGAAAAAGAGCGAGCTTGCAGAATAACATAGCAAGAACTATTAAGATGCTCCAAACCGAAAGAATCCCCGACACGGCCGACCGACCTTATCCGTCAAATCAAGGTGTTCGTCTGCGTGGGCTAGAATCTTCTTCAGCGTCCACGGCGATCCCTCAGCCAGAGCATGGGTCAGAGCTGTTGCATACCTGAGCATACCATTATAATAGTCTCTGAAGATTTAATTGAATTATATTCGAGCTTGAGAAAATTCACTCGCAGAAGGTTCAATGCATTCTCATTAAAGATCAAGACAAGCCACAAGGAAAGATTAGTATTCATAAAAGTAAAGTCGATTCTTAAAAGAAGAAACATACCCCAGGCGAGCTGCAGCCCTAGCCGACGACAGACCGCTGATCAGCCTCTCCATACAGTAGTCCCGAGAACCATCGTCCGACTTCTAAAGGGATACCGTAATCCAGCTAGTAAAACGCTGCGACCAAATGCCGTACTAGTCAAAACGGTAGCTTAGGTGCAAGCTGCACTACATAAAAGACAACACAAAGAAAAGAATGAAAGTAAAAGGCGTACATTATCCAGGGGTACCAATGATTAATCAAGATTGTCTGCCTACCACTTTGCCGACGATGGCCGCGGCCGACTTGAGCCGAAGTGCGTCGTTGCACTCGGCTAGGCCGTAGAAGAGATTGAGAACCTCGTCCGACGGACGAACCATCTGAATACGGTAATGCAGGTATTTCAATTGATAGAACAATACCATAGAGAAACAAACGGTTAGAAGTGCAACATACTGCGTATAGCTTCTAATAAAATAGATAAAATCATCAAAAGCTTTGAATACCAAGAATATAAAAGGATTTTTGAAAATTAGGCAAAAAATGATTAACTTGTTCCGAAGATAGCACGCGATTCCGCTAAGCTTCGCAGTTTGCACTGGGACACACTGTCAAACCTACCGTAATCCTTGTTTATTTTCTAACAATCATTTTATATTCTATATTTGTGTTATGAAAGAACTAACTGTTTATCGTAAACGAATCTTGAACGCTTATTATCAATATAACATGTACACATTCAAAAAAACCGCTTTATCCCGTACTTAGAACACAGTTGTGTGATCACGTTCACGTGAACTTGCTACCCGAACTGCGAAAGAACAAGCAAATATTGTGGCGATGCTCCTATGCACACGATACAAGTAGAAAAGTAAGATTGCCGAAGAATTCCCTACTTCGTCTGCACACTCTTATTACGGCTTCCGAAATTGGTAAATATGAGGTGACTGACGGATCACATTTTCCTCAACAATATACAAGGTGATCACTCGAAAATTCCCAGGTGCCGTTGATAGAGAATGACGAAGGTGACGGTTGTGGTGGCAAAGATGAAGACCAGGAGTAGGAAACGGTCCAGGACCATCGCTACCTAGAAATAATTCCATCACATTCGCTGTCACTTTCAAACTGTTCGCCATATTATTTCAATGACACTCGTGTTTCTGACACGACTTCGAATATGACCGAACACACCTGGTACTTGATACCACATTAGTTTCCGTAAGAATCGTATCCCTATATTTGAAGCAAAGCCCATGGATATTGTAGGCTCTTTGAAAACTTTACTACAGTATGCACCTGTTCCCACTCCAGCTTGGCTGCGTCCCTCCGATCCCGCTCCATCAACCGCATCTCGTTCCTCTCTATCGTAGCATGCACGCATCGCATGATCCGCAGAAATTCGCTCTCGAACACGTCCTCCTCCTGAAGCGAAAACTTGGACTACACAGCATTCCTAGCGTTCGATTAGCGAATGGCTGTTTGCGCTGTAATCTATCGCCACCGCGGGCATGAAAATAAACACAAATTCACCAAATTAAAAATTTAAATTCCTTATCATCAGTTCAAGGAGCTGCCAAAATTTGGAGAAGATTCATTGAGCAAGCGTGGAGTAAATTCAAAACAAGTTGCCAATTCGATATTAGACATTTCCCGTTTCTGTCGGAATGCTATGATTACGGTAGCTTTCCCGATGCCTACCGTAGGAGTCGTTGGAATGGCCTCGCTCTGGATGGAGAGACGCGTTCCCGTGTCGATGCTCTGCTGGAACAAAGCTTAATTGCATAAAATATAAAGATAATAATAAATCATGCATTCAAAAGAGGAAACATTTCTCAAGCTGACATTATCTCGAACTTCCTCTTCTTCTACAGGAGGATCATCCAAATCATCGGCTGCTAGCTTTACCGTATGAGAGAACGAGACCTGCAGTATACTTGTCATTGACATTGACATATGTCATTCTAGACTGACAGAGGTGCTTTTCTTATGACATCTGTGTTATTCAGTTACTGGTATACCGAACGGTCTTAAAAAGCACCCCAGCCATCTCGGAACATAGGAACATTGCTGGATAAGCTGTTAGTAATAAGCATGACAATAGAACGAGAGACGTGCAGATATTATCTATTAAATCATCATATTGGACACGCCATCTTACGTTTTTCATTTTGTTTGCTGCCGATTTCTGAAACGACGAAAAATGCACCTCTCTATAGGTAAAGTTGATCACAAATTCGACAGCGAGTCTTTAACAGTTCTTAAATTTTTGAGGAAAAAAAACTAGTAAGGACTGTAGACGAAACATCTTGCGACAAGGGACGAAGTTGTTTACAGAGGGTTAGGGTAATACTGAGTGGGAAGAGGTGGGGTTAGAAAGCGTAAGAGAGGTGTAAATAAGAAACCCAAAGATCCTCTGGTAGGGATGAACCGGTACAGTAGTACTTCTGGAATAGCCTGATCACTAACAAGTTTGTTGAACTTGACAGACAAAAATTGTTATTGTAATTTTTGGCTGACCCTAAGTAGAACCAAATCTTGTGACTATTTCGCTGTGATTTTACGCATTTCGCGCTCGATTAAAGGGACATGGAAGCGACAAACTTTTTGAAACCGAATATGGCAATACTTGTAAAATATGTTTCTTAGACGATAAAAAAGATAATAGCGTTTGAAAAAAATTTTTAAAAAATTTCTGAAGCGAGAAATATTTATTTGTTCCGGGAATACCTCGATGCCATTTGCCTCGTTACTATGCGCTAAATGCAGTAAGACTGCGCCTTGGCTGGGAAACGATTTTTAGGATATCTCGCGAAGTAGACATTTTTTAGCGCTCTGGTTTTGGTTTTTATCTTATTTAGGCGATAAACTTTCATATGAAAGGCAACCTTTTTTGGCTTCCATGTCCCTTTAAATAAGGACCTTGCGTCCGCAATCCCTCGCATCTACCGCAACCCTACCTTCTTTTTCGGTACGGGACCCCCGTTAAGCTGGCTGTTGGTGGATGACTTCTTCATCAAAGGAGCGGCTTCGGCCACGGTTTCCGATATCGTCAATTGATTGATGAACTCCTTCTCCTCTTCCGGGTGTTCTTTCTAGAAGTAACTTGACCAGTATTTATCACAGTATCTCAAGAAACGCCTATTTATCCGAACAGCTCTGTGTTGAAATGCCCAAGTCTAGGTACAAGTGCAAGCACTCTTTGCGTGCAACATTATGCAATCTCATGAAAATCTCAATATCATTTTTATCTTATTTAAAAAAAATAATTTTAAGATTACGAACCCTATACTGGAACTTGACGTGAGAGTTGATCGAGTGATATGCAGGCAGTCGGAGAATGAGCAAGCGAGAGAGGTACTTGAAGGCTATCAACTGCAATGAAGACGCATTCAAATACCGCGAAAGAGATACACAAATGCAAGTATTCTAAAATAGTATAGTACATAAGTCTATCAGGCTAAATCTGAAATATAGAAAATGCATACTTGAAGGAACGGTGGCACTTCGCTACCGTGTTGCCCGTAGTGGTGCACGTTCAGCTGCAATTTTAATTTCAATTTCAATTAATTTCCTTGATATTATAGTTCCTCTTCCCACCAAATCAACGAGTTTACCCGAATATACTAACAATAAATGTCATAAACGTTTACCGTAAAGACGGTCATCGCCGTTGCCAGCGACACGATAAATATGGTAACGCCGTAGTAGATTCCTGAATGGAATACGCCTGATAGCTGGCGGATTACGGTAGTTACCGATGAGTGGGAGGGCCTCGGAGGTTGGGGGCATACCCTCAGCGACGAGCATCAGGAAGACAGTGGTCGAGAGGAGCGAGGTGATACCTCAAATATGCAATCAGTGTGTTCTCCTAAATATTTTTTTATAATTCTATCTTTATATTCAGAATAGTCTTTATATTATATTGCAGTACAACGCAATGTTCACGCATACCGAGGGTAACCTTCTCTCCCGAATCCGATGGCATGTAAAAGCCGAGCAACGCAATGCAGCTTATCAGGATACACGGCAGAATGAGGTTGAAGACCTGAAATTTCATTTTCTCGTTATTTTTTCAGGTATTATCAGAGTTATTAATAACGATTATGACAAAAGTTTAAAAGAAACTTTTCCTTTTATCTTGGTATGTTTACCTTATGTAGATGCACACGTGCGCAGTCTAGACAGCTATGAATAGAATCGGGAACCATGCGCCAATAAATAACCCGAAAACATTTAGCGCAATTTCCCCCACCCTTTGACAGTCCGTGAAAGCCCTCCATGCTTGCATCAGGCCCTCCTACGCCGTGAAAGCCTGAGGGAAGTTTCCCACTCCCTAAGCATCCTAAGCGAAATCGAACCCGCTAAGCCCATGCGAGTTTCCCAACCAAGAAGGAGACCAAAATCGAAAGTACACTAAACCGTAGTCACTTCGGCGTGATGTTTGAGATGGAATATGAAGGAATGCTTTCCAAATCGTCGAAGATAGAGTAAAACGTCATGACTTACATAGAACATAGGCCTTCGCAGGATGCTGATCCTAATATCCACGAAAGGATACGGTTCGGGACAGCAACTGTACACAACCACGTCCTTCTCGGCCCTGAAATTAAATCATCTAGGCAATTTGCCGAATTTTACGCTCTCCTAAAAAATTCGAGAAGATACAGTACTTTTCACAATGATAGCCATGGAAATCGTGAAAGGCCTACTTTATCATGAGTAGTTCCCACTCCGTACTCATCATGTAGTTGCTGTCATCACCTGAATATTCTTTTAGATATAGGTTTATTTTTCTGCTAGTACGACTATACACGCTCTATATTTTGCACTAACAAGGCCTTTTGGTCGCTTCCATGTGTAACACCATAGATATGTAACTCTCACACAAACAGACCCGGAAACGTTTGTAGTCGTACATGCAAAATATTACACGCTTCCAATGATTTCACACTCTCAATGTCCACAATATCTGGAACGTCTAGAACAACAGTAAATAGATACAATTCAATTGCACTCATCTACTATGTCACACATTGAACCTTGTACGAACTGTCCCGTGTCATTGGCGTCCCCTTTGATGGATTCGTATTTGGTCGGTTTAGAGCATATAATTGCGGTCGCTTTTTTATATATTTTGGTAACACTTTAAAGAACTGTGGCTAGTTAATCTGTAGAAGCTCGTCATCGAAAAGTTCCCAAATCTCTCCCACAGCATTCCCCAAAGCTAAGAGCTTTATAATAGCGAAAACGGTGCACACCTTTCTGCAATGTCACTAGCTCCTCCTCCTCTACCCACTAACCTCTCTCATGCGATATCACCAGATCAATCTTCGTCCCGTCGTACGCCCACGAAGCGAACTTCAGAACGCATCGTTGCGTGTCGAACCTGATTGTGAGCTCTCCGAAGTTATAAACTCATACAAACAAAAGAAACCATAGTAGTCTTGGAAAAAACATTACAGTGCTATCACAGGGCAAACACAGCACAAACATAGATAATCTGCTTCCTCAATCTCTTCATGGACACCAGCTGTTTCGAATGATCGGTGGCCTATTATCCCCTCCCATTCTGCCTTACTTACGGATAGTATCGAACGTCCAACGGGCAACTGCTCTTGAAGATGCCTGCACAGGCCCACGTGACGTTTCCGAGATACGAGACGACCACATCCGTCGACATCACACTCTTCGTGTACTGCTCGTCCGCACTGATTCGGGATTATTATTATTTTTTATCAATACTATTATATATTAAATAATATATTACTATTATATATTATAAACTATTATATATTATAATATAATACTATTATATATTCATAAATTATTTTAAGCCTCTCCCCGCTTCATAAACCGCTTGTAAGGCGATATATAGGCTGGAAAATCACAGAAATCGGCGTTTTTTTTGCCCCAGACAGCGGTTTCCATAGCAATAACTCCATTCAACCCAAACTCTCAGTTCGCACGCACTCCCACGTTTCTCAGCCTAACCCAATCTCTCTCCCCCCCATCTCCCCTCCCTTATCCTCTAGGCTTCCCCCCCCCACCACCTCTAATGCTATTCTGTTGTTTGCCACACGGCATCGCATCCTCGTGTAATATCCGCCTTTTCCAGACCATTTCAAAGATATTCACATCCAAAAAAGGGACCTCATTTCCGCGCCTTCCTCATTCGCCGGCCAAATATGAAGCATACAACAATATTAGAGATGCTATAACAACGTTATATTTAGAACATATTTCCCTATTCCGGAGCCTGGAGGAGAATTCCATGCGTTCGCGAGTATTTCCGCCGTTTTTTCCCTTCCTCGTCCGCACCCTCTCCCAGACACGAATAATTTATGCGCGTCCGTCATAATCTCCTCTCCCTACGCATCATTCGCTTCCATTCACAACAGCCTGTTACGGACCGCCGACTTTCTATGCGACGGGAATAGCCGGGAGACTGACGGTAGCGGAGATCTCCAGGAAGAGGAAAGGCTTGGCTCTGGATGTGCGAACAAGGGTTTAAAAACGCGACGTGCAAAGCTTTCCACCGAAAGCCAACGGGGACTGCATGAATTAGTGGTTCCATTATCGGAAGAACATCACTCTTTCCCTAGCATAGATGCTTAATCTCGCGCGATTTCGCCAATATTTGTGGAAATTGAGCGATGTCAAGGCACTCACTTATTGTACAGTATGATGTCCGGCCGCCAGATCTTCTCGTACGGAATGTGAATCTTCGTGACGTTTCCGTAGTCGCGCGGGTCCCACACCAGCTTGTAGTCCACCCAACTCTGCCGCACCCACGCGTTCGTTGTGAGGATCTGGTTGCGCTCGTCCTGCAACAAAGAGGTAATATAATGCCCGAATATTCTAACATATCGTCTACCTGCATACGATCAAGAACAAACTCTGATGTGATAGAAACTGTTGCTTGAGTTACCGTAACCCATATATTCGGGATTACGGCGAATATCACATACCACATCGATGATCTGCGTCAGCGAGAACACGAAGTGGACCTGAAATTGCATGGATTTAACATTGTTCAAAATTTTGTTGAATGCTAGGTAACAGATGCAATGAAAATTCTGCCTCCTATTGATTAATTTCGGGCTCTTCCAATAAAATGTGGTAAAATATAATAAAAATATCAAAAATGTAAAAAAAAATAAAAGCAAATAAAAATAAGCAACCTCGATGGGCTCGTCGAGATTGAGCGAGGGACGGACTTCCTTCTCGTAGTCCCGTATGAGATGGTTGTACAGACGAACCAGGTGCAGATCGGCTACTGAACACAAATTTTGCATTCCTTCCCATTCTTGTCCTGATCATTAACTCATAGGTATCCCCGTAGTTTCCTTTTTTTGTTTTTGTTGCTTCTTCCAGCAACCATGTTATAAGCTTCACTCCCTCCTTCTCCAATCTCCTCTGGACATCTTCTCCTAAGACGGCTACTCTCGTACTTTTTCCCTCGGTCACACTACCCTCAGCTTTCACGCTTCATCGCCACTGAATTACTATGCAATCTCCCGCCAACTCTTCCCTTTACTCTAGTCTTCCGGCTTATTGTTAGTGCTGCCCCATGATTAGTTGAGATGCAGTACTCTTCATTTTATGCATTCATTTGTTGAGCACAACAATATCTAGTCGTACTGGTATACGCTATGGCGCTCTGCAATCAAGAATCGTTGCCGACTTATAGGAGGAAGTGAAGAGGATAATGGGCTTACGGAGAGGCACGGAAAACAAGCGAAGATACATGGAGAAGAAGGGGGGATAGGGAGGGGAGAGATGAGGGGGTGGAAAGGGAAGGCGGACTCTCGAGTTGACCACTGAAGGCTTGCCGTGATAATATAGCTCTGGGCTAGCAAATCAAGATGATAACGAGTAAGCAAAATCTTCGAATGGTAAGCGCCAATATCAGTGTCTGCAATGTCACGGTTTTGCAGAATATATTAGATACGAAGTGCTTCAGCAAAACTAGCTGGCGTTGGGAATGTGAACTAATTGACGATTTTTAGGTTATTTTTGCCCGCTCGGTAGAAAGTGTCTACAGAAAACTGATAGTTCATATTCTATGTGAAAATGTTCAGATTCCCAATTCTCCCCTAAGGCATCAATCACGAACGGGCAGAGGGAAGACTACGTGAGATCTAGTGAGGGAATACCAAGGGAGCGGACAAGGGCATGTTGACTCCGATGGACTTACCCTAGACTTATTCACGCACTTTTGAGGGCATGTTACAAATCTGTCTAAGGCCTTATCTTCTTGCGTCTTGGATATGAGAGGAACATATGATAGCGTCGGTGTTATCCGAGCTAAACCATTGATCTAGTGTAGCCTCATTCTTGACAAGACTGTGCTTTCACCCTCATTCGTTCACAGCCGTCCCTTCCTTCCCCTTCCCCTCCCCCTTTCCCTCCCTCCCTTTCGTCGTCTTCTTTATCCCCTCAAATCGTCGCGTCCTCAATTGTATTTGCGCCCGTTTGCTGCTTTCCCCTTTAGCAGAGGGCGTTCCTCTTTATGACTGGTAAATGCGTCCCGAGTGGAGTCCTTAGCAGTGACTTTAACGCTAAGGCTCTGGCCTTAGCGCTAAGGTCACGAACTTAGATTCTGGGAAAGGCAGAGAACGACTGGCACGTAGAGAGTAAAGTCTACGGCAATTTGCATAAATAACTTTCGCGTCCTACTAAATGTCGCTGCCTTGGTGTGTGCTTTCTCTCTGAGATTTTAAAAGACTTGCCGTAAAGCAATCCTCTTAGGAATTAGCCGGATATTGGTTCATGGACTAGTGAACGCTGTGGACAATGTGGTTTTCGATCTCAGCTGTTATTACCAACTTTGCTCTGATTTTCGCAAGCTCTGCTCTCCTTTTTGCAGTGGAGATTGAGCAAAATTGAGCGGTATGCCGATTGTCCTTCCGCATCTATTGTAGGGAACGGCTAAAACGCGCCTAGTTGCCTTCGTTAGGCGGTGTTCCGCTCCGCTTTTTATAGGCCCTTTCGAGAGATGAAATGGAAATGAAAAAGCGCCGCCGAGGGCGGCCTGGTGTCTCCAAGGAATAAACTGAAAATATGCGCCGTCATTCGGGAGAACGCGGGGGGACGGGACAATGCCCACAGTGTTCTAAATGTTAAGCGAACGAGCCAAAATGCTTAGGATACGGTGTTTTCCGTGCGAGAGTTCCTACCGAAATCAGGGTTATTTTTCGGCATATCGTTCGCTTAACATTTTGACTGTTGCCAGAACATTCTGTGCCAAGGATATTGCGGAGAACAAGCTAACTATGTAGCAGACTAACAAGTTAACCATCTAGCAACAAAGGCATAACGGTAAATCCATACGGTTTATCCACTCGAAGAATGTAAACAGTGAATACCGAGAGACGTACAGTCATGCATTTATACCGCTCACTATTAAGCGTAAAAACGGGTATATACCGAATACTTTTCACTTCTATAATGCACTATTTCAGTAGTTCACTCGCAGTCACCATACCTAAGGTTCCCCTCCTAGCGCTTTCCATAGCGTTCGCCTCTCAATCTCGTCCCCTGAGGCTTATGCGGAAAACACTCGTGGCTAGCTCTTGTCTTCTTGCTACTGCCAAATGCCTACGGAATCCGATAACCGGGCCGGGATATTCCCTTATGGCCCTCCTCTCCACAATTACGCTCACAGTCGGCTAGCTCATTCAAACAACTCTTTTTTTCCAAAAAAAATGATGATAGAATATATTACAGCGATCTGATTAGAGTCCACCGTACCTATAAGTATAAGTGTACACAGCTTTTCCATAAATATGAACTCAAAACTATGAACCTGGGAAACGTCCCAAAAAGTGCGCGAACCGACAAGCGGAACAGCATCAATCAAACGGGAGACAAGTTGTCTTTTGAAGTCGACTCAGTGGAAGCAGCCAAAGATCAGTGTGGCATAAGATGTGACTAGTAATACAACTTTCACGGAGTTGTTCGTGAGTACGCAAGACATTTGACGATTTAAGAAAACGAAGCAGGAACAGTGATACAGATTCCTAGTTTGCCTATGTATGCACTTGAAAAACCTTAAGGATATATAGTAGAGAAAAAGGTGCCTTGCAGAGTGATCTAATCAATTTATATATAATTAAAAAAAAATTTTTTTTAATATAATTTCAATTTATAGTTGTACTATGTGAAACTCTAGGTGGTACTGGTTTTAAAAAGATATCCGTTCTCCCGAGATCTTGTCTTGGAATGAAATGGCACCGTTTCAAAGCGTGAAAAATTCGCTTAAAACCGTAGCGGCGGGAATCACGATTTATACGTTCCAATTTTCTAGACTTATACTTAGTTTCGCCTCCATTCGCAGTCTGTTGACCTTATTTAGCATGCAAAGCCGTGCATAATTCATCCGCCCAATCACCGTCTTTCCTAGGGAATTCTAAGATGAGAGGAGAGAGGAGACTCTTGTTGGGTGAGAGTGAAGAGATTAGATAGAACGGGATTGGGGAATGAAGGATCGAAACGCAACACTTCAGTTGGGTGGTCAGTCCAGACTGACAATTGCCGTTGATTCGAATTCCTTATAGGCAGAGCTCAAGCGAGCCCCCTTTCAAAATACTCATGTGTGTAATAGAAATGAAGAAGCAGTAGAAATAATATCAATAATAATATAGTAGAAATAATAGAGATAACGTAATAGAAATAATGGACGCACAATATAACTATTCTTGTTATTCGTGTCGCATACGAAAATCAGCTATTCTTGTCGTGCAAAATCAATTAACATTTGAATGATGGAGGTGCAATTTACTCTAAGTCTTTCGAAATTCCAAACTAGTACGCGGAAGGAATTGAGCACGAGAGACAAGTACACAAAAGCACAGCATAACTTCGTTACAGACGTCGCGAGGCGGCTCTTGAGATCTCTCTCAGGAGTTTTCCATCCATCCTGTTAGACATATCACGAGATGCGGGGATGGCTGGGTCTTAGCAATGGATAGTAGGATCACACTAGCTAAATATAAAAGGTATCGACAAGAAGCCCCTCCTTTTAAACTAATCTATCAGCAATGCTTACTCTCTACTTGATAGTTTCCATATGAGATTATAAATATCTAGACTACCGCAACGTATTTTACTCCTCAAAATGAGCTTCCCTCTAATTCTTCAAATTTTCAAAGATCCCTTGCGCCTAGTTTATCGTCGCCCAATCGTTCCTAGCATAGCAAGTAGTACCACGCTTTTTCGCCCGCTTGAGGAGTCCCCTAAATCGGTTAGGGGCCATAGAGGTGCACACAGCACTTCGCATAACGAAATTCGCGCTCTTTCCTCGCCTCCAATGCCTACTTTGACAGAAATGGGGAACAATAGTAACGGGAAATCTAGGTTACATACCTAGACAGGGTAAGAGTCGAAGGAGTAGGAATAGGAGTCGCATCGAGACTTTTGGGATAGGAGGGGGGCTCCCTGCGAGGGAGGGGGGGAAGAGGATCGAGGGGAGATCCCGCCTCCAGCCTTCGTTCCTTGTTCACACACATCGTCGTAGCAGAAGACAATGGGCCCCCCTGTGACATTTCCTCATCTGCAGAAGGGGCATGAAAGATGGGCGGATTATGTAGAGGACTTTGAGTCAAGTAGGGGAATTAATTATGGAGAAATTGGAGCGAACGAGGAAGTGCAGCGTGTGCGCACAGCATTCCGCCCGGTGAAGAATGTGTCTAATAGCGAATTGACCACTATTTTTGAATTTTCTCAAGAATGGCTGAACCAATCTGCACCAAAATTTCGGAGCCCTTGTAAAGCATGGTGACGAGCTTACGTTTTTAAATTCATGATTTGTGCTTCATTTATTTGCCTGCAGGATCGGATCCTATGCGCGGAAACCGCTATTCGCTATTAGAACGCTTGGAATGCATATGCACGTTGTCGTGCAATGACGCGAAGGATTATTGAACAAGGCCTAACTGAATAAATATGAAATCGTACTAGTTTCCTTGAAACCTCTGAAATCTAGATCAATGATTTTTACGACGCATAACGAATGCCGCAACCTTACACAACCGTGCTATAGAGAATCACTGTTCGATATCATGATCCATTTTCGAGATCATGATCTATCTAGCAAGGTTCGAAGTATTGCATGGTAATACAGCTAGGGCTTAGGTAAAACGATTTATTCATTTGTTATTTCGAAACCAGAATGTTTTGTTTCGGTAGAGTTTCTGAATTAATATTATCATTTTCGTATTAGTTGTTAAAAAGGGGTCATAGCAATGTGCTCAGAGGGGCCCTTTAACCACTTGTGATAATCAAGATTTATCATTGTTATGCCTGAATCTAAATTATGATGATGATCAAGTACTGGATGCAGCGAACAAAAAGAAATAAGAAAGCATAAAGTGGAACAAAAAGGTGAAAATTTCTTGCATCGGAAGTTGAGACATTTTAACCTGAAGAATATCGATTGCCAACAATTCCATATCATCCGTTCTCTATGTATATTCTAGTAGTCTAATTTCCGCATCTAATATCCTTGATCAGACTTGCGCTATGTAGCGTAAAGTACGCAGCAATAGTGGAAGCATGTTCAACAAGAAAGGTCGGACCCGTTAACGTCGAAATGCAAATTTGCTTGCGAGGATCAACAATACTCACCGCGCTCCTCGAAACAACCCACAGAAGATTTGGAATCGTAAAACGTATGCGTTCCCATCTGCGTGATCTTAAAACATTTTATACTTAGCGAACCCTGAAACATTTTATACTTAGCGAACCCTGAAAAAACCAAATTTGATAAAATAAAAAATAGCAATCTATTCAGCATATCTAGAATTTCCAATCGATAACCTGTAAAAATAAAACATTCGAAAACATCGAATTCTCAATGATTTCCCAATTATTATTTTTTCTTTTATTCACAATACCTCCCAAATTCCACTCGAAGAGCAGTGCATCGTCGTCCAATTCTTGACAATGAAGTCCGATGATCCTTTGTGGTATATACCGAATTGGCTGCTAGGGCATTTAAAGTACTGCAATAACTAGAATATTTTTGAGGAATTATATGTAAATACCACATCAAATCCATCGGCTGATCGTTCTATTCCTTGTGTTGGATTCAGTACCAGATTGTCAGGAATTTCCAGGTCATTTGAAGTAGCGAGAATTATAGTGTCCAGGCATGGGTCTGAAGAGTTGCTTTCTATGGATGAAGAAAATGTACTGTCCTTTTTCGGCTTTCCTATTTACGTGGAGATTGATTGCATTTTTTGCCCTATTGAGAATCATGGTGAAATCGATCTACCATCTTTGGATAACACAAAAGTATTCATTAGATGCTCTCCATTCGTGAAGTAATCGTTAGATAATGGCTCTAGTGGATATACTCTCTTACTCTGTGTACAGTCGCACGACACCGCACTGACGCCTGCCGATGCAGGCATATTGTAGTTGCCAGAGGCGACGTTGTTGAGCAGAGCAATCTGTTTACAGTAAAAGAGAATGAAAGGAAAAAAAAAGCTATGCACAACTTAGAAATATAAAAAACTTTTTCAGATATAATATTTTCTAATTCCCACCAGTGCAGTAAATGTGAAATACTCCGAAGTTATAGAATACAATAGAGAAAAATCAGTTTGCTGCTTAGGTGCCAAAAAGCGTCTAATGCGCTCACTTTTTCAGTTCACTTTACTCCCCATCTCCATCCCAACCTGTTGGGAATCGTCGAAACTGTTCCCGTAAACTGATCCACGGCATTTGCTGCGAAATTCAACATTTACTATCTGAAAAGCACTCGTTTGCTGTTAGAACATCGCATGATATGAATGAGATCAGTAAGAAAGGAACGTTTACTAAGTATTATGACTTTTGTCGTCTTATAAGACAAACGTTCGGGTAACTATTTAGTTTCACTGCGTTCTTCCCTTTCCCCCGCATGACCGCACGGATCTTCCGTAAACGATAACGATAAAGATAAAAGTATTAATTTACTTTTTCATATATGTATATCATTAAAGATACCTTATCGTTAAATCGTTGAGGCATTGTGTTCACGAGGTCGATTCGTCCTTGTCTCCCGGCTCCCGTAGAGAAATTGAGATGTTCGCCGACGTCATTCGTCAGAGTGGCACACGTGACGCTGTCGGATACTTTAATGCAAGTTGTGGTTGAGGAAAGTGTTCCATCAGTTTCCTCATTCTTATTTTCAACGAAAGAAGCGGTACGGAAAGAGTGGAGACAAAGTAGGAATGAGTTTACTGACGGAACTTTAGCTTCAATTTCCAGGTTGCATTTTCAATGCGACTATTAGCTGAGTTGTCCAAACAAAAGGGCGTTGAGAATGAGAACTAGGGTTGGTGATCCGGTTCATGAATTGCATGCATTTTTGCATCGCGTTCATTCGTCGAGGCTCTTTCGCGGTGTGCGGTGTTGCCGGTAGGTAACGTAAATAATGCACTTTGTGAATCGGTCGATCACTCCGGTCCTCTGAGATAGCATATTATATGCATGTAAGATAGCATGAAATCGGCCGTATTATACGCTTACCCCCAACGTATAATATGCTACTCGTAACAGAAAATATGCTACTCGATGCGGATTATATGCTTGTTCTGACGTATTATATGCAATAATCCTTTATTCGGATTCAGGCATTAGCAAAACAAAACAAAACAACTGGAAACCCATAGAGAGTTTTCCTTCTCTATGAGTGCACAAAAATGTCTACTTCGCGAGATATCCTAAAAATCGTTTCCCAGCCAAGGCGCAGTCTTACTGCGTTTAGCGCATAGTAACGAGGCAAATGGCATCGAGGTATTCCCGGAACAAATAAATATTTCTCGCTCCAGAAATTTTTTAAAAATATTTTTCAAACGCTATTATTTTTCTTATCGTCTCAGAAACATA
>LS917485.1:8080-24343 GCA_900490955.1 Micoletzkya japonica | reverse complement strand
GAGGTACGCACTAAGAGGTAAGAAAAGTTTATGTTTACGGTTATTGTAAGTAGTAACCTAAAGAAAGAATATGCACTAGATTCACACCGTTTCATATTTCTGATAACTGACGGAACATTTTTTGGACACGAAATTCGTTGGAAGGCGACGTAGTTACAAGAAAAGTGGATTTAATCTCAAATTATAAAATTTAAACTAGTTACGTATCTGCTTGAAATTGTACGCAATCGATATACATTTTATTTTTAAAAAAAAGGCTGGAGATTTCGCCAAGCGAAGAACAACATTCTGCTCCCAAACCTGTCATCATGATAAACAAAACGACCAGCAAAGTGTGAGTGAAAAATTTTCGGGCAGTTAATATTTGCCTCTTTTTGAAGCATCAGAACAAGCTGAGAAATGAACTTAAAAAACCTTTTTTGTTAATCATCATAATTTATCATTAAGCCTTTTACATCGAGCGTATACAGCTATTGAAAACAGAAACGTGAAATAGCATCAAAAATTGAAGCAAAGATCAATATGGTTATTGTAAGTAGTAACCTAAAGAAAGAATATGCACTAGATTCACACCGTTTCATATTTCTGATAACTGACGGAATATTTCTACAACCATATGAGCTGTGATTGGGATTATGATACACCTACCTGCTTGTCAATTTTGAGATACACAAATAAACTCAAATATTTACTGTTGTACATGAGTCACTGCTCTCCCTGTGGCCTCATCTACACAACATGAGGGCTAAAGTGTCAGTTCGGTGCGACTTGTGAGTAATAGCACCCTCACTTCTCTAGGTCAATGTTTGTTTGCGAGGAGAACGTGAGTAAATAAGAGACGGAATGAACGATTTGCCAGCCGACTCCTTATAACCTGGCCTAACTTAGAGAACTGCCGGCCAGTGTGCCTGCCACGGAGAGCAACTTCCGCTTTGGACATCTTATACAATTATTTGTTCATGATTTTTCAAAAAAAATAGGAAAATCTTGTTTTAGAGCCTCCAGAAGATGCTGCTTGACAATGCATTATGCATGACTGTTCTCTTCGGTGTTCTAGTGGACTGGGCCGCCTCAGCGGGTAAGCGTCTCCATGTTTTTTCATTATAAAACAGATAAAGATCTTTCCACTTTTGGCATAGTATAGTATGTGGAACTAAAGAATAATTTATAATATGAAGAAACAAAAAAAAACTATCCCTATCCATTTCCCTCGCTTTTGGAAGAGTACACCTCTGTGTTCACTCTTTATTTCATGTCGCTAAGATATAAAACTTGATTTATACTGGAATAAACCGATCCGTTAGTTTCTTTCGTTCCAAAGTGAGTCTAATTCTCTCACTTTTGCACACTCTCTCGCCTTATATTCGTAATGATTTTCCGACGGATCTTTTTCATCCACTATTATTCAGTGTGTGCCTCGTGCGCTGCGGCCTCTGCCGCCTCTATCGCCTGTTCGACTTGCGACAAGCAACTGTCCGATGCGGCCTGTCCCAGTGGTTGCGAATGCACAGCGATTGCTTATGATACGACTACAGGATGCCTCAGGGCGATCTGTGCCGCGGGCTATACGATGATGGTCAGCGAGCTTCCCTAGCATTCCCTTTTAAGGTTTAAAAAGTTGCAAAGGGCCGGTTTTAATTTAGGCATTTTTAAATTAGAATGATTTTCAGGTCTACGACACGAGCGGGAACGTCATTCAGCAGACGCAGTCGTTTACCTGTCTATCGAGTGGACTGTGGTTGGTGTTTAGCAAATGTCAAAATAATGCAGCCATAAATATATTTAAAGGGTACCTAAAGTGTCACAGATCTATACGTCGATCGGTCCCTATGGAAACGTAGATTACAAATAGAAAATATGAGTTTCGAAAATTTCGTATTTCGCCCATTATCTTGAAAAAGGGACTTCCAGATCATGCATCTGACCTATTTTGCGCACGGTATTTGGGAATAGGGCTGCTATTGATCAAGGGAGAGACGGACGTCTCCTTCGCACCCTCTTCCCCCCCTTGACGGGTATCCCACTGATCTCCTCATTTTCATCGTTCACTTTCTCTGTATTGCCGTTCTTTCTGTGTCATGCCGTTATTACTGTTTTGAATTTATTCTCTACTATTCAACCCTCGCCAGCGACGTCGATCAACGTGGACGACACTTCATGGTAAAAAACGAACGTTTTACAACTTTCTTTTTTACAATCAGCATTTCCGTCATTTCCTCTCGTCTTCTCCGCTCATCTGCACCCCCATCTGGAGCAACATCAACTACTACGCAAATTCTCTGCAACTACAGCTCAGTCTCCTGACCACTCGCGCCCGAAATTTAAATTACATACTTTTTTTTATTTTGACATAAAATTTCAATCTTCATTTACTAAATTCTTTACTAAAACCCCTTTCAATCTTGGATAAGAAGATGAATCGTTCCCCCTGAAGACTTCGCGCACGGGGGAACTAACGCCAAATCAGGATCAAGAGGATTCTCAAGATCATGGACACCGCGGGCTGAGTTAGTATTTGACGAAGAGTTGAAGTCCCCGACCTCTCCTATCTATCAAGACTCCCTCCTTTGGAATCCCTCCACTGCTAGCCCAGATAAACTGTGTAAAACTGTAAAACTGTAATAAACATTTCATGTTTCAGGCTTCTCCCGTTCAACGGAAGACACTTCACGTGCTCTTGTCAAATACGTATCATAGTATTTATCAGCAAAATAAAGGAGAAATGTGAACATGAGCAGTACAGAAAGTGTGAAACATAACTCAACCTGGAATAGCCGGATCTCTATGTAAAAATTTGGGTATAAAATGAAACGGTGAGCGTAAAGAGAAACAGCGAAACAGCTAGCAAACTAAGAGGTAAGTGGTCACCTCTTTATGTCGTTGCTCAATTCTCACACCACCTAATGAACACGTTGCCAGAAAATATCAGTTTTGGGAATTGAAACAAACGGCAACACTAAGAAAGCGAAAAAAGTAGTGTTCTGGCGCGCGTTTTTTGACAAATAACATAGTTGGCAGGAGACAGAAAACGGAAACAAAAATAATCTCAACCTGATAGAAGGAGAGAAGAAAAAATGACGACGCATCTGATCTTCTATGCTCAATTTTTTTCGGCATTCTCTTCATTTTCTTCTCTCATCTCTCGCTTCTCCCCGTATTCTTCCATCGTCAGGTCGTGCGCTCCCTTATTCGACTTCTGAAATGCAAGATAGTGGTGATAAAGAGACATTACGTACATCAAAGCACAAGAAAACAAGTTGAAAGTACGTGAAATTCAAGAGATTGAGTCATCCTCCCTCGGGAGGGAGGGGGTGAGTCTCTTTCTCTGGAGGTGAGAGGAAGGGCCTTCCTTGCCCAGTGGCATGGCCTCCTTTTATCTCCCTCATACGAGTCAATAACTTGTACGGCGCTTCCTTTCCTACAACGCTGCAAATTTTCGCGGTGAGAGTAGCTATAGATCAAACTCAAAATAAAGATTTTCTGACACTTTAGGTACCCTTTAAAAAAACGTATTGTCAGAAGACTAATCATAGTTTATACGTAAAATAGTTTATGAATATATTAAAATTTTAAAAAATTCCCAGGAACTCGTCAGCCGCTCCGGGCTTCATACCGGGAGTCTTCCGGGCCAACTGCGTTGGCACCGAGGGAAGCAGTAAGTCATTTTCGTGGTCATATTTTGTATTCATTTATTATAGTCTTGGATCATTTTCGCACTATTCTGTTAAATTTTGCACTAATCAGCCGCGCGATTAATCTCCCCCATAAGTAGGTCAACAACTTTCAAACAGAGGCATGTAGTTCAATTATTTCTGAATATATCGAAATGAAATTTGCAGGAGCCATGTAATTTATGCTTAGCTGGCTCTCTGCAAAATTTGAAATTCATATCTCGTTTTATTCTTGAGTTATTCACAGCTGTTTGAAAGTCGGTGACCGGTCGCCGAGGGGGATTAATCGCGCGGCAAATCAAGTGCCCGTGGAATGTTTTTTTTCTTGCACGATATATTCTGTATAGACGATTTATTCTGTAAAGTACCTTCAGCAGAAGCCTCATATAAGCAAAAATGAGAGAATTAGACGTCTTTTGAAATCAGAATAACGCACGGAATGGGGTATTCGGCTACATTGCAGTGTGCGCCATGTGCGACCTCTCGCTGATCAACGCTCCTGCCTGTCCAAATAACTCAGCTTGCGTGCCCATCTGTGTGACGCTGCAGAACGGATGCTACCAGGCAGCCTGTCCGGCCGGATACATACCGAGGGTTAACACAGTCTAGAAAAGCGAAACTTATAAATCGCCATTCTTTAGCGAGTTCTCAAGCTTTGAAATGATACCACCTCATTCCAAGACAAGATCACATATCAGAGCATATCTTGTAGAAACCACCACGCGCGAAGGGAACAGAGTGAATTACCTAACTTCGCTCTCACTCTTTTAAAAATATCCGGCGCATTCATACGTAGTACCCATGCCTTTACGTTTATAAGAGCGCAAAGTATAACCAGAAAAATGGTCAAAACGTAATTTCGTAGTTAGTTTGAAAAGAAATCAGTAAAACACATCTTTCGTTCTTTTTTACTTACACCTTTTATGGAATAATGATAATGATTTATTGCTTTTTCTTTTCACAATTGGCAATTCCACTAATTGCAGCTCTACGATTCATCCGGCAAGATCATGCGCGAAGTCGCGTCGCTTACGTGCAGCAGTCGTGGTCTTTGGTCAGTTGTTTTTAGTCGTTTCCTCTTTTCGCTTAAAAAAGTTTGATTCATGCCCTGAAAATCATTATATAAATATGGAATATAAACGAAAACAATGTTTTCCTCAATTGTTCGTTGGCAGGACGTCCACTACCGCTCCTGCGACGATATCCGGCAGATTCACAGCAAATTGCGTGCAGGAAACGTGCAATTGCTAACATTTTAGCTTTATAATAAATTTGCTTTAGACTTTCCAGTATACTTTTCTGCGTTGTATTCTCGTTGTACCCTTCACACCGAGCGAGCATTCCCTAGCCACTATTGGAACAATTCACTACCACGACAAAGGCTTTTCATCCCACTCCTTCTAAAGAGATTGTATATTTTTACGACGATTTTGTGTGCTAGGGGGAAAGATGTAGTCGTTCCGCTTGTACATAAAGCAGAGGTGCCTTTCAAGGTGATTTATTCAACTTCGATCGATCTCAAAAAGTTGTTTTGAAATGAAATGGTATTGATTCAAAGCGAGAGAACATCCTAGCGCCGTAGCAACGGATTCGTCTTCCATCTGGAGAGAGTAAAGTTACTGAGAGAATACTGACGAACGAGACCAGGACATTGTAGATAAGAACGCCGTTTCTCTCGTTTCTCTCCCATTTCTCTCTACTCGTATCTCGGCTAAGATGTAACTATCAGAATCACGGGGGGTAATTGATTGACGGCATTCCATTGACGGTATTCCATCCATCTGGCGGTCCGTCGTGAAGAGAGCCCTCAAGGACTTGAAAACTCAACGATTATTGCAAGAGTAATCGAGGAATTGCTCCAGAACTATTGTCAGATGTGGCAGTATTATTTTGAAGATAACCTCCTTCTTCCGAATCGTCTGCACGTCGGAGGGGGGTCTAATTCTCCCAATACATTTTTTTTGTGGTTGCGACTCTACCATATGCAAAAAATGGCTGGTAATTGGATCGTGAAACAAATGAGAGGAAGTGAGTAGTAGACGTGTTCCTGAATGAATTCGGGAGGCAACAGCAGCATCTTTATCATCAAACTCTTATTTTCTCCTTGTCATGTCAATCTCCTTCCGTTATGTTGTAATCATCTCACGTGGTAGATATTACTTCCAAATCATCAATCGGTATGCGTTTGTAGACGTAGTTTGGTCCTCGTATTCAAATTGCCGTTCCGCGCATTCTTGACTTGATTTGCGTTATTTAGCATAAGCGCACAGCCAAAAGAACAAAAAAGAGCAAAAGTGCAAATAACCAACGGAAGACGGAATCATTACCGTCGGAACGCAAATTTGAATGCGAGGATCGACAATAGCAAAAAGGGATCGTATTTTCAGTTATACTAGTGAACTGGAAGCGTGCCATTTTCATGGCTTTGTTTCTTGAGAATGTCAGTAAAGCCCAAACATTTAGATATACCTAATGCAGTCAAGTTATGCAACTTTACATTTGAGTTCTACCAAGCCCGGTCATATCTTTTTATTTTATCAGGTTTGTTCCCAGTATTTTCAGTCCAATTCGTTTATGCATAAAACGTATAGAGCCGAAGCAGCATATAAACCGACAGTTATAAAATTTCCCACATTTTTTTCTTCTTCATTGTTGTTTGCGTGAATCTATACATGATACATGATACATGATAATCTATACAAGATAATCATATCCGTTTCTTGCTTGGCTAGCCTTACTCGAGCACTTTCCGCAGGTCTTCCTGCAGTATTTAGCCATAAAGTCGGCGTTCTTGGCGTCCGTGTATATTTGAGGCATGTAGCGTCCATATTTGCATACCTAGGATATATGTCTAGCATTTATTCTGTAGCATGTATATTTGAGGCATTTGCTAAAACGTAAACTGCTTACTGTTGTGCGCGTCGAGGTACTTCTGGCACACGTCCACTCCATCGTCGAGATACTTGAACTCCTTCGGACTGCACCGTCCCACGTAAGAATCTGACCTACATTCTAAGGCGGCACACAAAAAAGAATACGGTAGCCAAAAATGCTACCGTAAATTGTTTGATTTCGAGTCTCGCAAGGAAGAGCAACCATTCCCTACGCGTCGCGTGCGCGTCGCGGCTGTCTAGCTCTTTACTGGCCCAAAATTTCGTTTTGTTTGTCGTTCATACGCTTTGTTCATAGTATTTTGTGTGTTTTCTTCTTATATTTTGCGTGCATTTGGTTGGATAGGCAAATGGAAAACATTAAGATGGTGCGAAACTGTTCAGGGGGAGCTCGAGGATGGACGCGCACTCTGGTCTGTGCGCCGTCGCCCAGTGCGAGTCCCTACGATACAAGCTCGTCGGAGGTCTGGCCGTCCGTCGTGCCTGCTACGGAGTTCTCCGTTTCATCATGGAGTCCGCCGCTCAGGGATGCGAGGTCGGCTATTTATGTTTACTGGGTTTTTTATCTGAATGGGTTTTTGTCTCTTACAGCTTGCAGAGTAGTCCGTTTTTTGTTGCATCGAGCTATTAACCGTTTTTATATGGGCTTGAAGCAACTTAGATCTATTTATTCATGCGTTTTTTGCTTCGACATGGAGTAATCTACGAAGCTTTTATCATGATATTCGATAAATTAAGCAGATCACGTTCATCTCCCATAGTGAAACGCAGCTATGCGAAGGCCCGGGTGTTCAAGTGTTAATTTTCTCTGTTTGCAGGTCATCGTCAGTGGCAAGCTCCGTGGACAGCGAGCCAAGTCGATGAAGTTCGTCGACGGACTCATGATCCACTCCGGAAACCCCGTGAACGACTACATCCAGCAGGCTGTCCGACACGTCCAGCTCCTTCAGGGTATGCTTTTGCGATTATTCTGTTTTTTTTGCTTTTTGCCCGCTATTTTATTTACTTGGAGGATATCTGATTTACTTTTACTTTTACCTCCCTACTTTTAGCAAACCATACTTTCACCACTGGGAGGTTTTTTGCAGCCATTGTTGCTTACTACTGGCAAACTCGGATTTGGTGGTTTTTTTGCTGGTTGGGGATACCGAAAGATTGTTTTTCTTGCCAGGTTCCTGCCATCAACGTGAACGACTTGGTGATCAAGTCGAAGTTCGACAACCTCTACGGAATCCGTGAGTCGCTGCCCGATGGCATCAAGCGAGTCACGGACGTCATGCTCGCCGGAAAGGTGAGTGATCTTTGATTTTTCGAGTGGTCTTTGATCTTTCCAGGAAGTGGTCTTTGATCTTTCAAGGGAGCGATCTTTGATGGAATGCACATTGAATACTTGCAGGTGGCGGTTGTCGCTGGATACGGAGACGTCGGAAAGGGAACCGCAGCCTCGCTCAAGGCTTTCGGCACCCGAGTCGCCCGACTGGCCTGTTTTTTTTCTTTATTTTACTTGTGCTTTTGCGTAACATGGATAAAGTTTTGAAATATTTATTAGTTAAAACGTTAATAAATAAAGAGATATGCAACCGAAAAGAGGAAAAAAGTATGCAGAGAAAAATATGTTAAAATTTTTAAAGATAGACGAAAGTGTTCATAAAACTGTACAACATGTCACTCCTCGCCTTCCCCATTAACCCTGCGCTCCTTCTTGTCATGTGCGACTAATCTGCATGTGAATTCCTTGAGCACCATTGCCATGCGCTGCTTGTTGTCCCGAATAGTGCAGTAGCTCCTCCTCAACTCGTTATCTATCCGATGTAGCTGCTCAAGCCCTTGCTCACTCATCTCTCCCCAGGACCCCCACTTCTCCACATAGTCGATCACATGCGATAGCAAAGTGTGCAGCTTTGGCGTTCGGTTCTGGTCGGGATTCAGCTCCCTCGCTAATTCCTCGAACTCCTCTAGGGTGCTTTAGCTGTCCAACCTCCTTAGCGCCTAGCCTCTTAGCGGTCGCTGCACTCTGCACCTTACCCAACTTTAGCATGAGAGCCTTCTCCTTATCCACGATAGAACTATCCAGATTGTCAAACACGCCCCACAGGATGTTAGGGCCCTCTCCCCTAAGGATCAAGTAGACGTGGTTCCCACAAAGAGTCTGAAACCAACTACGAAGGTCTGCACCCGCTTTAACAAAAGCCGCCTCCAGTTCCTTCACTTTCCCTCCACTCTTCTTCATTAGTGATTCCAGTTGCTTCTTCTTAATGGCACATTCCTCCGCCTTCTCTCCATACTCCTTTTCCCATCGACTGATCTCATCCCTCTTCTTCCTCAATTCTGCAATACGTGTGGATAGGCTCCAGTCCAGTCCTGAACACATTTTGCATAGGAATTGATCATCGATCAAAGCAGCATCATCTGCTGCGACGATGTCCATGCAGAGGTAGTGAAAGCTCTTGCAGCAACCTTCACAATCTACCCTTGCCCTTCCTTCGTTGATGTGATCTGCATCTGTGTGACGACAGATACAAGAGTCCTTCAAGTCGCAGAGATCCCTTCTTCCTCTGGGCACGATTGCCGAAGCCTGAATAGCCTGAAAACAAGCACTAGCCCTCTCTGCTTCCTCCTTCCATCTCTTGCACGCATCCACCAGTTCCATTGCCTCCTTCAGCTCATTGTCGATCTCCTTAGCCTTCTTCAGCTGTTTAGCCTTAGGTCCTAAATCGTCCGCATCTGTGATCCTCTTCAATCCTTTAGCGTCCATCTTCGTAGCATACAGGTGAAGCTTCTTGATGCATATATCCTGCGCCACACCCTGTATGATATGGAGGGGAGAAGGGACGTAGTGGGAGACGGGGATACTAGGAAAGAGGGGAATAGTGTAGGCGTGCATGCCGTTGCTGCCACTTCCCTTCCCATCCGCAACACACCCATCGATCGTCCTCGGCTTGCTGGCAGGTTCCTTGTCAATGAGCTTGTAGAACGATCGATCTCCTTTCCTGGACTTCCGCAGACAAAAGATGCAGTTATGGCTAGAAGCCGCTCCTTTCAATCCCAGACAAGCGTACTCAAATTTCATGTCCCCGCAGACGAACCGTTCGATATCGATGTCCGTGGGTACCCCACCCACACTTTCCCGAAGAGATGTCAACGCATCGATCTGTCCACACACACCCAACAGATTAGCTCGAAGGCTGTCGGCTGAATCATCGCCCGTGTAACAGCCGACAATCATTAGATTGCCCGGGCTGTTAGGATCGGTGACATTTCCGATCTGAATTGCAAGTTTCGTAGTGGGCCCTCCCTTGTCTCCCAAGATACAGATACGCAGACCGGAAGACAGGTCATCTGTAGTCAGTGACCCACTTCCCAATAGGTACTGTACTCTCGTTTCCAGTGACTTCTTCACGTCCTTCATCGTAGCCAGCACGAAATCCCTGTCTTCTGTCCCATCGGGCTTCTTACCGTACTCTATAAGATAGTCGAAAGACGAAGCCCACTCACCTCGAAGTGCCTCGACCGCCCTATTCGAAGCGAGAAAGTCCATGTTCAGCCTCCGTAGTTCAGCCTTCAGTCTCCTTCGTTGGCTGACTGTAAACCCTAATGAGAGCATCAATAGTAGGTCTTCCTCAGGCGTTAGCTTAGTGCATGACTCTCTCCTAACCAAGTGAACACCATTCTTTCTCGCCCAGTCCTGCACAAGTGCAATCTTCTCTCCCGTGTCGTCTCCGTCGGCTACAGTAGCCCTTAGAAAGACGTCCAGAGCATCTCGTCTCCTCTTCCTTGTTCGGTAGTCCCGAGCCTCCACGTATGGCACCAGCTTCATCCTCTTCCTCCGGGGTTTCCCAATCGCCTTTTTTATTCATCAGCTTCCGCTTTTGCATGTTCCTTTTCGCAGCGTACGCTCGCGCTCGATCTTTCGCTTCCCACTTATCGTTAATACCCTGAAGGACTCTCACTTCACTCTCGCGGCATTCGATCGTGAATTCCATCTGTTTCAAAAGCTTTTGATCGTAAGCCCGCAGCTGCTCCAGTTCCCGTACCCTAAACTGCAGTCTCTCATTCTCCCTGTGAAGGTGCGCACTTCCGTTGTGTAGTGTTATGAGGGGTACGGTACCCCCACTCCCGCCCTCCCATTGCTTTCCCCTCCCTCCCTCGTGACTGCCCCTCCGGTAGGGTACCGTACCCTCTCCTTAGCCCTACGTTTCTCTCGTTCCTTCTGCGACAACGACAACGGTTTATGATCTGAAATCTCTCCCTGTGCAGCAACCGTAATTCGACCGAAGTAAGAGTGGAACGAGGAAAGTTCGGTGGGTCAGATAGAGTTCCGTGGATCAGAACTCTCAACTATACATCACTTACCGCGCGTCTCGTGTCCGTCTCGACCTTCAGCCACTATCGAGGGAGGCATCGTCGGAGGAGGCATCGTACCGACCGGCCGGGAGCACATAACCGCTGCAACGAAGAGTTAAAAAATATAGCCACGAATATAAATATAGCCATATCACAAATATAGCCATACTAGGAAGGTAATTTGAATATTGCATCAAGTTCTGCCAAGATACCAAGTGATCACGCTGGTTTCTTTACTTTCGAAAGTATTTCAGGTGATTAATTTTTTAAAATCATACTAGTCTTCAGCCGCTCCCATTCCTCCGCAAATTCATCGGTTCTTCCCTCTTTGACCAGGTTTGCAAGATGAAGGATGTCCAGTATCGGTCCCTGGTCCATCTCTTAACTTCTAAATATTATATATCGTATCGTAAAGCTTAATTTAAGGCATTCTTATGATCACATCAAAAAGAGTAGTGATTTAACCCTTTCTTACATCTGTCTTACTTACTTCTACCAGTCTTACTTCTACAACTTTGAAACAGGCCTACCTGATGCCTTACAATATTACAACAAAGAACGTAAAAAATAAACAACAACAAAATCGCCAAAAATAGGGGAAAAAAGGAGTTTCGCTAAATTTCAAAACACCAGATGTACAAGCACGGTATTCGTGGTAGGAGTTCTTTCTTTTTGAATCACGCACCTAGATTACTGTAAATCTATCGCGAACTGATTGTGCTGTGTCTAATGCTTTTTTAATGTCTGGGGTCCATCCATATGAACGGTCGTGGCGTCCACTGCCCTTGTCGAACCATTTGATAGGGAACCTGTGTAAAACATATTCCTAGAAGAGTCATCCCTATTTTCACTATATATTCTGTCTCTCTGGAGTAAGAGTGATTGTGTTAGAAAGCTTACGTATTCTTCTGGCACGGCGCGTTTTTGTCTCCCTTGTTGAGGGATTGGTAGCGGTATCGTGATGTGCAAGTGCATTGATTATTTTAAAAATATGCCGGTAAAGTGCCTTGATTTACACTAAAAATCACCAAAAACAGCATAATTTTACTTACTGATAAAATAGGATATAACAGGGCCTTGAATTTCAAAACTTACAGAGAAAAAAGTGCCTTGATTACGTCGTTTTCGACGTACTATTTTATTTATGTCTCGATCTCCTGTTCCTTCATCAATTCCACTTGTTCCCTGCACAATCAACCATTCCATAACTCTTTTCCCCCTTTAATCGAAACTCAGTCGTCTTCTTCCCCCTCCATCTTACCATACCTTATCAGTCGCAGTCATCATCTCAGCATCCGTGGCACGTAGTGAATCCATACGTGCGTTGTGCAGTTTTCGGCTGATGCAGACATCCTAAAGAAAGAACTAAATCAGTTCGCGATACTTTCCCAACCGACCGTAACATTGAGGAATTCCACTTGGTCGAAGAGTGCGATAAGCGAGGGAGCGATTACCGTAACCTCGCGACGCGCCGAAACTTCGCATTGGACGACAGGAGCACGCCAGCTCATGCATACGAAATTTCGATGTCTACAGTAACCTTGCTACCGTAATCCATCCAGTGTATTGCGGAATTCGAGAAAACAATAAAGAAAGCGCTTACATGTGATACTGTGGTAGTTCCAGCACATCATATCCCCGCAATGAGGGCGAAGCGAATGGAGGGCGGGGGACGAGGGGAGAGATGAGAGGAGAAGGGGGTAGGGGAGGGCGACAGGGCGGATAGAAGGCTGCAACAACCTATCGCATATCACCAGAATATTTTTGCAGTAGTAACTCATCCAGATTTGCCACTAACAAATATTTCAAAAAATCGTTATCTTAAGGACTCCTTAAGCTAAGGCCACCGTAACCATCGCAAGTACCCACCAGTAAGTCTCATTTGCGGTGCCCTCCTCAATTATTCCCCACCTACAATAACCCTTTATTTCCCTCCAATAACCTCAAACTCCGTCCTCCCTGTGACAGTCTCTCTGCATGGGGTACTCTCGTAGTTGCGCAGTCCATTTGTCCATTGAGATGTGTACAGCTCAACCCCAGAGAGTAGTCCATTCAATACCCGGCGGAAGCGGACTGAAATGAGGGTTGTAGAAGATAAGTATTTCATCAAAACCTTTGTATCTACTGCAACTTACATGACCATGCTTAGAGCGGATAGAAAAATAAGTTGTCCGTTATGTACTGTAGCTCTACAGTACCCCTCCCAACTTATGCTTTCTCATCCATCATTCGCATAGGCAAAATGTACTGCTCGTCCCTTCGCATGCTTTCATCAGCCAGCGCCCTCAATATCATACTGTACTCCCCACTTACAGTATCCCTCTACCGTAATCCCGTCCATACCTGAATTCCAGTTTCTTCCACGAACTCCTAAAGAGAGGAGCAACATTCTCTCTCTGTTTTGTATGTCGTTTGATGCAGATTGAAGAGTTTTCATTCAGCAGACACACGTTCAATTTGTCTCGAATCTCCGCTTCTGCAATTATTCTTTTGAGTAAACTACAGTCTAGTCTAGGTCCAAACAATGGAAACCCATACGTGAAGTGAGAGGGATGTTCCTGTATCTCGTAGCCAGATGGTCTGCTAGAACTTGCCGTCTTCGTTCGCATTTGAACACCTTCAACACATATCTTTGTCTACCCTTACAATATCTTGCTAACTACTAATACTGCGATACACTACGAAAATCGTAGTCTTTGGCAACCTACAGTAGCCTTTCCACGAACCTCATCCTCCACCAGTTCGTGATTCGTCTGCAGTTTCCTCTCGAAGGGATCGTCTTCCAACTCGAGAATGGCCACCTACAGCAACCCTTCTCCTCCCTTACCGTAACCCGTTCCCTCACCTGAATGAGTACATGCAAACCGGCCGCGAGAACGGGATCGATGGGTCTTCCGCTTCTCTTTCCACTCATCATACGCATCCATTTGATGACTGTTATGAACTGAAACCAACAGGCAGCGAAGTTGAATCCAAAGGGAAGGAAGAAGTGATCCTTCTGCAGTCCACGATCACAACTGCAACATTTTGTAAGAGTGAGATCATGCCACTCCATACATTATTGTAATCCGTAATCTATGCATGTACCGTACCCCCCTACAGGCTTTCCTTACGACATTCCATCGATCTTCGTGCTCTTTTTGCTTCCACGGAGCACTGCAATAATATCCATCTCATCATGATTTCCGTGGGTACTCTGCGTTTGCTCGAGAAACGCCTTTCATAATACATCAACTACAGCAATATCTCCACGTCAAAAGTCCCCCCGCCCCAAGACCAACCTCTCATCCCTGCACTGACTCCACGAAGGCATTGCAATCCGATGTGTCTTCTTCATTCTCTCCATTCTCACTCCTTCCTTGTCCCTCGGTCACAATCTCCAACCCTCCTGCAATGGAAAATTTAGAACTAAGATAAATAAGAGGTCAACTATTTATAATCAGTAAAAGCCTCACTATGCGACATGGACAGAAGGGGATCGTTGAGATTGTGAGTGACGAAGTCTTGAGAGGAATCGTAGGACAATGAGGAGCCGAAGAGAATTCGGCTAGAGGAGGCGAGGGAAGGCGCGTTCCAGGGCCTTGCCTCGCGAGAGAACTGAACAGCGTTACTGTAGGCTACAGTAATAAATGCCAAACGTAGATACAGTAACCAGACTACAGTACCTCGCACTGCCATGATGCTGGATGTTTTCATAGACTAAGCTAAGAGACGCTGCCAAAGCCGTTAGCGACCTATACATACTTGAGCTCTTATGAGCGTAATGCAAGAGAAGGGGGTGGGGTGAAGTAACGGTTTGAAAGACCAAAGATCAGTGTGTAAATGTAGGTCAAACCTTGGCGAGAGTCAATCGGTGAGTGATTATTGATCGAGAGTGGTGGTTCCCTCGTTCCCTTCTATGCCTCTTCCGGGAGAGCCAGCATCAGTCCAATGACGAGAGCGATTCCGATGAAAACGAAGAGGAGACGGATGAGACGATTGTCAGCCGAGTAACCCAGTTCATGGAGAAGCACCGGGAAAGATCAAAGATTAGATATGGAAGATAAAAGATCACTCTCTAAATAGCTGTATCAGTATCAGTATCATACGCTTTATCAGGACAAGTACGTGAGGGTCTTGGGTCACGGGTCACTGTAGCGCCAACTTCGTAAGCCTTTCCCACTCCGCCTTGTCTTCGGCCTTCGTCAGGAATCGGGGTCCCGCAACCTCCACAAACTGGTCCCTCCATCTTGCAACCGGACGGCCTTGCTTTCGCTTGGGCACTCGCGGGTGCCACTCTAGGATAGCCCGGCACCATCTCGAATCATCCAACCCTGATTAGCTGTATTTTTTCTGTATTTTTGCTGTATTTTTTCCAAAAGTTATTATGGTTACGTAAAATTTGTATGCAAATCAAGGTTGAGAAAACGCCCGATTTGATGAAACGGTGGTTTCTGGCGAGAACTCTCATGCAAAAGGCTACCGTACCCACCCCCTCTCCCTACCGTACCTCCTCCTTCTCAGCTTTCCTCATAGCCAGTGCCAAGTCGTTGTCTCTCATCCCGTGCCTCTTCCCTGTCCACTTCCGCACGAATATCGACAACGTCATCTCGTCCATGCCTAAGACACAAGGTAATAGACGATTAGAGCTCATACCCACTCGCCGCGATGTTGTCCTTGTCATAGCGCTCGTCCTCCAGACGCTCCATGATCACCGTCTGGTACAGGAACGGATCGATGCGGATCTGGAAGGGAAGAAATGATAGCATAGCGTATATACTATATAAATATATTTAAAAGCCATCGTTATAGTAAGTCTGCCCATGATTGGACTGAATTACAACCTTTTAAGAGGCTAAAGATGAATGATTGTTTAGAGACCAAAGACCGGAACACTTTTGCTCGTAGATGTTGTGGTTGTTCGCACTAACCTCGGCAAAAATGATGATGGAAGACTTCTCCAATTCGCGGCTGCAAAAGGCCCCGACCGAGATGGCAAAGCTGCAGAGATAGATTATACATGGCTAGAATTACCGGTAAATATTTCAGTATAATGTCTGTAATAAATAACCTTTCAAATAGCCTACAAATGAGAGTGAGAGATTTTTAATCAAAATCCGAACGTAAGACCGGGTTATAGCAATTTTCGATATTTTAGGAAAAGACCATCACGACGTGGTGTATCGTACTGCGAGGTAATTCCGGAACATATGACAGAAATGAGTCATTATGACTCATTTTATGTCATAATCGCGGATAACAGCCGAACGATGCATTTTCAGCGAATTTCAGTGCCTCAGGCGTGTTCCCCGTGCCCGATTGCATAGGAAACCGGAGTTTCGGGCAAAAAATTAACCATTACCGTAGCCCGTGGCTAA
>LS909656.1:292669-311194 GCA_900490955.1 Micoletzkya japonica | reverse complement strand
TTGAGTTTCCTTTTTCGTAAATTCAACTATCGAGTTTCATTTATCGATTGTTCAGCTAATTGAACGACTCCCATTTTTTGAATTACAACATTTAAGATAAAAATATTGGCATAAAAATTTTTTTCTGACATCTCTAAACTCATAGATTTTCCTTCACATTTTAAGTAAGCGCAATTATCTTTTTTCCGGAGATGGTTCTCAGTAAGTAAAGGCATCCTAAAGCATTTATGGAAGGAATCAATTTAAATTATCAAGATATTGCAAATATCAATATTAGTCGTTATTAATTAATCACCCAACTGAGCCGGCCGTTAGGCCGGCCTAGTTTCTTCTATTTAAAGTGCTTCTAATTCTCCCGCCTTTGCACACGCCATACGATCGGTCGGGTCTGATATTTTGAACGCTATGAGCCGATGTCTCTTCTATTGGCACCGTATTCAGAATGCAGCGTTCGCCGGAGATGGCAAACAGGCGGAACGTTGGCGGGTATCGTCTGACTCTCACTGCCGGCATTGTGGGTTCATCGGACTACGTCAAGGTGAGGGAATGGCGATGGGAGGAGCTCTTGGGGGGTAGCGGATCATTTTGCTGGCTTGGGGGGGGGAATTGAAGAATGAGAGCTGTACTGTGCAAATATAGCCCGTGTATATTTGGCAGTCGCTAAGCTCGCTACTGAACGCAATGGGTTCGCTACTGAATTGGGTTGAGGGAACGATCGTGACGGACACGGCTGATAAGGATAGGGAGTATCTGCTGAGGGAGGCGAGGACGGGAGGCGAACGGGACCTGGCCATGATCAAAGCAGAGGTACGCTGCATTACAGAGGAAGGAATCACACGTGGGCACCGGCCCGAAGTATGGGTGGTAGGCCCAAAGTTCTTCGGAATTTTACTTTGGTAGGCCTATATCTTCTATAAAAATTCAGCTGGTACGCCTGATTTCGTACACTGGTAGGCCCGTTTTTAAAAACATTGCGGGGAAGGGGTTGCCCACGTATGGAAGGAATATGATGAGACGGTGCTGTCGGTGCGTTTTCTTCAGCGAGATAGATAAATGCCAGATAGTATTGACGAGTTTGAAGTTGGATTGACTCTGGAGGGAACGAGACGTATGCAGCAGGAAAAAAATAGGAGCTTTACGTTTGTCGCAAGGCGTTCTGCTTGAATTTAGCTTTTTTACCTTTTTGTAATCAAAAGAACTCCTTTACCTTTGAAGAATTTTAAAAATATTGTTGACGAAAGTCTTCCGTGCATAAACTACTCTGTCTGCACTCTCTTCATATCGCTTTGCACTCTCGTCGCAAATAGGAATTAGACGACTGTCGGAACTCATTCTTTAGCCATGCGTACAAGAGACAGATGCGTTGTTTATGCAGTCCAGAAAGAAATGCTGAAGGACTTATAAGCACAATAGACTAAAAAAAAGGGAAAGAACTATGGAAATGTGACGGCTGGTGTAGTATGGACGTGTAGACTTGGAGAGATTATCCATGACAAGGTACGTGGGCAACCTTTCCGGCAGCATTTTGATATGTAGGCTTGCTGAAGTAGGAAATCTTTAATCAGCAATCCCACCAATGTGGGAAATGAGAGCCTTCACAAAAATATTTGTGAAAAAAATTGGGCCTACCACGTATTGGGCGAACGTATGAGTTGTTTCCTCCCGTCTGTTAGGGAGCGGGAAACGGGGCAAAGTTTTCGGGTAGGTTTCATGTCCCTCTCCGGCTATTGCTTCTACAGGCAGGCTGGCCGAAACATAACTATGAAACATACGTGGGCACCGACCCGAAGTATGGGTGGTAGGCCCAAATTTCTTTGGAAATTTCCTTTGGTAGGCCAATATTTCCTACAAAATGTCAATTGGTAGGCCTATTTTCGGTACACTGGTAGGCCCGTTTCTCAAAATCTTGCCGGGAAGTTGCCCACGTATGCTATGAAAGTGGTCCGTTCCCGGCTCCCTACCGTATACCTGTCCGGTTTTGCACAGGCTGACCTGCTCCGGTTGACCATTGGCAATAAGTTCATCTACCATCTGCTAGCCACCGATGACGACGAACGTCCGACAGCTCTAGTCGTCCAGTACTATGGCAGGTCACTGTGTAAGTGTCTCAACGATCCGTTCTTCGTTGCTAATTAGACCGGGAGTTGGTTTAGAGCAGATAATCAATAACATTGTCGTGGATTTTCGTCCACATTTGGTCGGGAAAGCTGGCGCAACGCATGCTATTAGGGATATTAGGGGTAACGAAGACGCTTGACTGTCGATGGCCCTCTTTCAGATCGTGAGCCCAGGCTCGATCAGACGGACAAGGAGTTCGACTTCAATAAGGTGTGCCTGATTGGAGGAGGGTGGTCGGCATTTAATTAGAACGAGCCTAGTAGCGATAGGGACGAGAAAAATCGCTAAATAGCGTGGCTCGTAAAAAAAATCATTTATTTCTTCGTTTCGCTTTTGACTGCGTCTATTACGGTAAACTGTTGTCCACGGTAAAATATTAGATGTAGTTTTATTTGCACGCTGTGTTGCCAGTCCGCGATGTGCGCGATCCCATAAGTACAGCAGGCTTGTAAAGTAGGTATAGCGCGGTGTAGAATATTAAAAAGTTGAAGGCTACGCAAACTTTTAGAATGTTTCTTTTGAAATAACTATGGCTCGCATTACACGCGCAGATATATGCATTGATCGTAACAGAAACAAATTTAAAGAAACAATTTGTTTTGACCATTTTGAATGAGCAGCAGCAGTCGGAGGCCGTGGTTGCCATATGGCCCATTCAAATTTTTCCCGCCAAAAGTTTGACCCGCGACGCTTGAGTGTTACTACGCGCTGCGCGTGTGTGGCGCGGCCCGGACTACAGTGCATTGGTTAACACGGTGGGTATTTGTATGATAGCGATGAATTGAGCTGTGGCGTCGGATGGCTGATCTCTGCGACGCGGTCCACTTCATTCACGGCGTCCAGTTCATCGTCGTCGGTCTGAGTCCCGTGACAGTCTATGTACGGGACGATGACTCGCTCGTCGTTGGAGACCTGCAGGCGGCTGTCAGGTCAGTAATGCCCTCGGGGCATCAAGCATGAATATAAGGGGGGGGGTGTGACTCATTGCGCAATAAACCTTATTGGAAAGCTGTTTTGTTTTTATAAAGTGGTATACCATATTCTAAAATAATGGACGGTAATTTGTCTGCGAAGAGATTCGTTTGTTGCAGGAAGGGCACGTCTAAGTTGGAGGCGTGCGAAGCTCTCAAGGGGCGAAGCAATGACCCCAACCCGCCCGTGGAAGAGATTCTGTGCAGGTACATACGAGCAATGAGCAGAGAATTGCGATACCATACATGGGCAGCGACCTGACGGTCGGGTGGTAGGCCCCTCTTTTTGTTAGGAACTTCACTTGGTAGGCATCACATTATATAAGAAAGCCTATTGGTAGGCTAATCAGGATCTCATTGTGTGCATTGGTAGGCGCCAAGCTGAAGTCATTGTCGGGAACCCTGCCCATGTATGTACGATACGGTATCTTGAGAAATCCGTCTCCGTTCATGATGAGATACGAAGATTGACCGACACCGTGATCCGTTTACCGTTCTCTTACGGAGTGATCGGAGTGATAGGAAAAGCATGAAGTGATACGAACCGTATCAGGGGATAAATACTCGTATTTGAAATTTATTTTGCGGTAGGTGTAATTTTCCGGCGGCGGTAGGGTATGCATGTTAATCGAGCATTTAGAACAGCAGTGGGATAATTTTGCGATGTGCGGCCACATGGATAAAATAGTCATGTCGTAGAAATTCAAAGTGCCTTGGTTCTTTGGTGCATAAGCAGGTAAAGTATCTTGATTTACACTAAAGATCACCGAAAACAGCATAATTTGACCTAAATTGATAGAATTTGAAGTGAAAGTGCCTTGATTACGTCATTTCTGACGTACTATTTTATCTATGATGGGCCATTTTATAGTAAAAGATGGTTTGCGAGCGGGACGGTCTTACCCCGAAAAATATAATCAAATACAGTATAGTAGAGAAAAATGGAAGATATAATCGTTCCGGTTGTAGCGCCGATTCCGGTATCTTTCAAACTGATCTTACCAAATTCTAATGTGTACTATGCGAAGCTCTAGGAAATACTGATATCAAAAAGCTATCCATGCTCCCGATATCTTGTCTTGGATCGGAATGATATCCTTTCAAAGCGTCAAAAAGTCGCTAAACACCGTAGCGGCGGAGTCACGAATTATACGTTCCGATTTCCTAGACTATACTTTTCCCCTGAACCGTATGGTTCTTGCAGAGCTCCCGAGTTGGTCACAGCCGAAGATGGCCGCATTGTGAATGAGGCTTGCGACGTTTGGGTAAGAATCTGCTCATTTCCCGCACTTCAATCACCCCTTTGCCTATAGCGATATATTCCTATCAATTTGATCGCATGAGAGCCTATGCTAGTATTGGAGAGTCACAACTTTTTGCGACATCACTATATCGTATTGTGTGATGCCTGCTCATGAAGATAGAGTATTATTCTTGTATTGCAGTCTCTCGGCTGCATCGCTTACTCTCTTCGTTGGCCGGTCACTGACATGTACAACCAAATGCAGGTAAGTCACAGATATGAAAATAAATAATAAGTAAATAAGTCACAGATATAATACTGCGTCGAAAACGTCGACAAGCTAGTCACTTTTTTCGGACTTTGAAATCATGTAACGTGATTATTTTATCGAACACTGAAAACGAGATATTATACTACGTGAAAAGTAAGCGTGAAAGGGGCTGGCATGAACGTCTCTAAGATAAGCATTGTTCAGGAATACGGCCAGGAGTTAGGAATATTCTTCCCAGCGCAGAGGGATTCGAGGTAAGAATTAAGATGAGCTTAATGGGTTTATTGCTACGGAAATGCGTCAGTGTCCATGCTCTGTAGGCATGTTAAAAAATTTATAGAGAAACAAAAAAAATAACTGAGAAACGGTGACCGTGACCCTTTGCCGACGAACGCACATTCGAATGAAGCTTAGGTTAGCCTAAATCATACATTACCCGCAATATTTTGAGAAACGAGCCTACCAATGTGTACGAAATCAAACCTGCCAATTGAAATGGGTAGGAAATATAGGCCTGCCAAGGTAAAATTCCAAAGAAATATGGATCTAGACACCCATACTTCCGGTCCACGCCCACGTAGGGCCTACATTTCAGTCCCGAATACGAAGATCTGGTGCGAATGGTCGAAGGGATGACGAAGGTTAATCCCGCGGAGAGACGAACCGTGAAGTCGGTATACGAGGAGGCGAAGGTTCTGGCGGAGAAGGTGAAAGTGGAGAAGTGAAGTGGCAACCCGGCTACTTCTTATTGGAATCGCCCCTTCAGCGGCTGACTCTGGTTCCGTGTACGTTGTGATTTCGGCAGTTGTAGGATGTAGAGAAGAGGTTTTCCCACTATATTGCGCTTGCTGCATTTGCTTGTATGTTTTGTACTATCTTTCGCATTGAAATACTATGTCTGTTTTATCTTGTTTTATACTTTCTATCATTTTTGTTTTAGATCATGGGCTATTCACTTATTTTACTTTGTGGCACTATCTGCGTCCTTTCCTAGAGCTTCGTTCATCTAGAGAATTGTCTTTCGGGTCTTTTTGATGGTTATTTTTCACGATCGATGATAGTGAACCTATGGCTGTTTATCTACCGGATGCTGGAATTTAACCATAGAAATCAGAATAGCTTCAGCCCTGGTCTAGACCAGTATTCTTTTGTGCGGGATGTTTGTTTGCTGTGAATGGTGGTCGTGTATAGTTTTGATATAAAAATGATGCATGAATTGGTTTGTTCAGGTGGCGATTTCGCTTGATGACATGCTTTGTGAACTAAACGTATTCACGCAAGCACGCTTTCACGGGCAGAAAGGGGAGGGACTAGGGGATGGTGCCACGTGTGATTACTGTAGCGGATTTGTAGAGTAGAGGGAGAAGTGGTCCAAAGCGGTTCTCTCATTGTCAGTTCTCCGCCACGTGGACAGTAACTGGTTTTGATTAGGTCAACTTTTGAGAGATCAAATGTTGAGCTATGACGAATGTGAGTCGGGCGATGCCGATCCCCCGATCTACGCGCTCTCTTCTGGGAAAGAGAACAGGGGTAAATGGGAAGGGCAGGGGAATAGCCCCTCCCCCCCTGCACGCGCGAAGTTCATTGCGTTCAAGTACTCGCGCGCGCGGATCTACCGGCAGCCCACCTGTCTCCATTGGCTGTCCGTTCTCTAGCCGTGTATACTCCGAGTCTCATCTTATCTCTCTCAAGCTCCCAGATTTCTTGTCATCTAATAGTCCTCCTATCGTCAATCTTTCACCCCTTCGTTGATCGCATGTTGATCTCCTTTCGTGTTCATTATAGACGTTCAGGTCCCCTCTTACCTAATTCCCGGATGTCTTCTGTCCTTTTGTGTCCGTTATCATAAGATGTTCACGTTCAGGCTCCCTCCCGTCCTCCCTCGCTCTCGCTTCGGATGTCTTCTGTCCAATCGGGTTCGTCCACCGCCCGCAGCACGTCCTGCACCTGTTCGGGCTGTCTGTGCTGTGCCAAGTACGAGTTGGTGGGACGGAGGAAGAAGAGGAACCAAGTCGGGCCCATGCCCCTGCTCGCGCGGCTACCGTGAGTCTATTAGAGATTGATTGATTGATTGATTTATCCACACTTAAATAGCAAGGCGATGTCACGGCCGTTTAAATCAACGCGCACGAAACATTTAAAATGCACAGCGAGTGACGAATCGCGACGCGTACGTGACGCGTATTGAGAATGGATTTTTAAGCCAAAATCTGACTACGGTATCGGCTCTCTAAAGGGAAGCGCTGTCCCACAGTTAGATGTAGGTTGTAATCGTACGTGGATGTTAATATCAGGCGATGACACAGTATAGTTCATAAGTAGGAGATGTGCATGCGCGTTCTTTTGCTCAAGATATGTTTCAGTGCTTTTTCGAGACGGGACGCGTCGCGATTATGAATGATGCATGAAACATAGGCATCAAAAGAACTCCCATGCACAGCGCGTAGAGTCTCTCACTGTCACAGGATCTTATCGTAAATTGGGCGAAAAATTGGCGAGATGTGGACGAGGAGAAAAGAAGAGATTTGGCCGTGAAAAGTTATCAAAAGGACAAAAAAATGCGCCACTGGTTTTCCTTTTTGTAAGGATGGCTTTTTTTTAATTTTGCCTAATCACGTAAGGGATCCTGTAAAATTGTATTTCGTAATTCGTAATGACTCGTAAGCATACCAACGGCACAACGTTATGCTGCGTAGAATAGAATATTTGTATGCCAATTAAGAGAATGCAGGGAGCCTGGGAATTGGAGAGACAAGCGCAGAGACATTCGCAGTTTTGGTATCATAGATAAAATAGTCACGTCGACGGCTTCCGAAGTGCCTACGCTTTCGGCAAAAAAAATCAAAAAAACTGCCTACATTTTTTAATATTTTTTCGCTGCGCGGCTTTTTTACAGCCTAAAAGCGTTTTAATGAGATACTAATCATCGTACACTTTTCCACTTATTCTGCCAAACCTAATTATCAAATCCTATCGCTTTACCAAATGATGATTATGTCAAGATTATTTGCATTTGCACACTTCGAATACAGCACAGATACGTCAAAATATGAATTTATTCGAAATGTATTTTTTGCCAAATTTCAGACTCTAATGTGTTTGGCCATCTATTAAGCGCACATTCCAGCAAAAAAATGAAAAAAGCATCGAGCAGCACTGACGTGGTTGTCGACGTGGACCGCATTCCGGGAAATCAAAATAAATTCTAGCGAGCTCATTTCTGCATGAAACGCACGCTTGAAAAGCTAAAAATGAATGCCATGTGCTGCTCTACTTTTCTTAAAACAAAAGCAATTCACAAAAACTTCAAGAAAAGCAAAAGCGCGTGCCTTTTCGGTTTGACGTGGCAATTTTCAAAGCAAAAAAGAGCGAGCCGGAGAATAGACGCCAGTTTGCGATTCGAAGTGCAGTATACCGTATAACGTGTTACGAGGCAACACCATTCTGTTTTAATCTTTTTTTAAATTTGTTTCGCTTTTATGTTTCATATTTGGCAACTGAAAAGTGGCTTCATTTTGAAGAAAAAGTTCGAAAAACGTGCCTACGCCACGTCGTTTTCGACGAGCCTTTTTATCTATGTTTGGGGTATAGAAAAAATGGGGCGGTTCGTGCTTGCAGGGCGCACGCACGCGAGATTGTGGACAAGAAGAAGGGAGTGGAGCACGGGAGGATGGGAGAGGAGGTGGTGGCCGTGAGACGAGATGGAGGGGACGCCATTCGCAGCCAGCTGGGAGTGCAGATTGGACGGGGCCGCTACGGAAAGGTGGGGGGGGGGGCGGCCGTTTGTCGGGCCGCGTTGCGGATTGACCGGCCCGCGTTCCGCGATTATTGTGAATGAATGACCCCGCGCCTCTCGCCAACTTTCATGCTCTCTAGCCGTCTGGTAGGGATGGCAGAATGAGAGTGCGGAAAGCGAGGCTGACCGGCACTGGAGAGAAGAGTGTGTGAGCGAATGAGTGTGGGCATACATTTTGAATAGTTTATCCCGATAGGCCTAATGCTGAAGCGAATTTGACGCAGTTGCGACCGATTTTCATAAAGGCTGTGATTGCTGATTTGCTCGTGGTTTCAGTTGTACAGTGCCACTCTGGAAAATGGGGTGGAACTAGTGGTGGAGGAAGCTGAGCGCACCAGCGACTTCAAACAGATTGAGCTGGAGGTGAGAGTACGAGCAAAAATGTTCCGTCAGTTGTCCCTCATCCCTACGCAGTCTGGACTCTCCTCTCGCCGATTCGGTCTCTAAAAAAATAAGAATGAGATGACTAGCGGAGCAATTTCCTCAACTATACCTCCTCTATGAAGGCGAAAATGAATAATAGTAGAATGAGAGGAAAAAAAGCGTAACTAAGAACTTCAACTATTTTTAAATTAGCGCATAAAATTATACTGTATAGTAGAGTGCATTCGCTTGCAGATTGAAGCTATTAATAAACTCGAGGCGAGAAGATGTGCTGTCCTCGAATTGCTGGGTCATAACAGGATGCCGGCAAGGTTCCAGTTGGTGTATACTGCGGAATGGTTCCGTAGTCGAACGCTTGGTATGATTATTGTACAAATGATCCCACAGTTGTCATGTCCCAGGGGATAAATACTCATACTTGAAATTATTTTCGCGATAGGGGTCATTTTCCAGATCCGGTTTGGTAGCCATGTAAATCGAGAATTTAGTACAGCGGTGGGGGTAATTTCGCACTGCGGTACGGGTAATTTTGTAGTAAACGGCGGCCTGCGGGCGGGAAGGAAGGGTCCTACCCCGCAAATTACAATCAAATACTGTATTTTCCCCTGGTCATGTCCTTATTCTCGAGAAGAGAGTGCGTTCCGACTTTTCGTTGAAAATGCATTTTCAACACCTTCGTTTAGTAGAAAACCGCTTAATGGGTGAAAAGTACCTTCGCTATGAAAACTGTAACGCAGTATTATTTTAACTGCGTTTTGAGGGATTACCTTTTAGATGGCGAAATCAAAGACCGACAAATGCTAAACCGACCGTATACGTTGGATGAGGTAACAACATAGATATTTGTCTATTTTTCTCGAAAAATATTCCTCTCACTTTATCCACCTTTTTTATATGTGATACTGAAGCTAATGCTAATGTAGTACATGCGGACCCGAAGATCGAATAGTTTCCCATAAAATATTATTATGATAATGCTTGATAGGCACAACGTTATGCTGCGTAGAAGAAAGAGCTGTTGCATCGAGCGAATATTGTGGAACATTCCGTATTTTAGATTTGGTTGATGACTCGGGAGATTTTGTCGGGTCTCAAGGTGCTGCACGACAACAGATACATTCACTTCGATCTCAATCCGGAGAATATCTCGGTGGGACCCGGCGGTAAACTGATGCTCAGCCACTTCTCGGCCATTCAAAGCTGTGCGAACAGCAAATTCCTCCTGTAAGTTGAGTAGATGAATAGAATTATGCAGGTTCAAGGAAAAATTCGAGAAAACAAAATCACAAAATTAAAATGAAAAGGATTAGAATTGGCATACAGCACACGCGAGATGGGTAATATTAGTTACGTTATGTCGTCACAATCTATTTGCATGCGAATACCGGGTCTAGTGCTGCCAAAGCTAACAATAAGCTTGCAGTTAGAATGATGTACATTCATTGCATAATATCTATTCTACTGTTTGTTCTGAGCTTAGGTGGGCACGGTTACAGGTATTGTGGTTGGGTAGCCTACTGCAGAATTTTCGCACGTATTGGTTAGACTGCTGAGGAATATCCTGACTAGATTTTTCAATCCTTATGTATGGGAGAGCCACTGCAATAAAACCTATAAGCAAATCCTGCCCATCTATGGTTTTGAGCAAGATTTCCCTTGCAGCGTCTACAGGCTAGGGACAACGGAACAGAGGTACACACTCTTTGACCACATCGACAGGCTGACGAATCCGCATTATAGGTATGTGGATGCACTAAGGGAAGGTATGGATGCGTTGTGTGACTATGAAGCCCTCTTATCTTTTATCTTCGCAAATTAGCTCTATAGTTCATTAAGAGAACTGACAATCCCAGATGGGATTGCGAATCTCACAAGGGAAGGGCAAATAGTTATCATCAGATCCAGATATGAGACCACCACCATTGGATAGAGCACAGAAAGATTAGTAGATCCTGAGAAAAGTAGCTGCCGAAGTCCGCACATCTTCGAGAAATCAGACGTCAAACATTTCGATGGATTCTATACGGTCCCGACCTAGTCTCGACTACGGGTTCCTCTATTTGCCCTTCCCTTGTCAGATAAGTTAAAGTTCGCCGTTGGGAACAGTCGTTTTTAGGTCGCCCGAAGTGTACGTCATGGGAGACTGCGTTAAGCGCTCGACAGACATCTGGGTATATTCTTCTTCTTTTTGTAGTTATAATAATTTCGTAATGCATAGCAAAAGACGATTTGCGGCGGGACAGGTCGCAACCCGAAAAATGTAATCAAATACATTATTTCTGCCCCGATACGGCAAAATATGGCTGATGTGCATGGTTGTGCAAGTAACTGACTGTTATAATAATAATAATAATAATAATAATAATAATAATAATAATAAATAATATATGTTGTGCCCTTGCAGTCGCTGGGTTGCGTCGTGCATGCCATGGCTCGCCTCCAGACACCCTTCGTTGAGGCTGTAGAGAAGGAGAACAAGAGTATCGGCTACCTCGTGCACAATGCCGCTACTTACCTTGATATTATGAATCCACGACCAGTCGATCCCCCGTGAGTATTATACTAGTATTATACTGCGGCTATCGAACGAGATAATGCGATCAGGCACGCCGAGAGAGCGGAGAAAAATGAAGAGAATGAGATATGGAGAGAGAATGTAAATGTATTCGTACGCTAGTGAGTACTAGAGTTGTGCAGACTGGTCATTTGGGCCAATATGTTTCATTACTTTTGGCGACGAGACGCGTCGTGGTTAAGAATGATGCATGAAACATTATCTTTGTACCTACTCGTCTGCACATCTCTAGTGAGGACCGCCTCTTTCGCGAGCAGCAATGCGCTAATCTCTCCCGGTTTTGCCAGCACTAGTTAAAGGGCCCCCTCTGACCATCTCATTCATTTCTAGGTACAACCGATTAACGTACGGTTCATTGATTGTGAGCGACAAAGGAATGAAGAGATGAAATCTTTGCACAGCTTTTTCCTAAGCAACGGCGAAGTTTCATGTCTTCTATATTTGGGTTGAAACTCCGGACACTTAGAGCTATACAATGATGTCGAAAAAAACATATGGTCAAAAAGTGGTGGGAGAGGGCCTTTAACAAGACATTTTTTCGGAGACTTAATGAATAGATTTCTGTCTAAGAAACTCTAGGAAATGAATAGATTTTGCTTTCTTTGTGCCCCTCTTACAGCCGTTGTTAGCCGTTGTCGATACTGCTTTTGCCCCGTTTAGCGAGGACAGCAGTCTGTCTCAAGTGCTGAAGAAACTTCTCGTTTTGGAGGAGGCTAAGCGGCCGTCAGCAAATGATCTACTCACCGGCAATCTCAGTAGGCCAACACAGGGGGAGGGAGTAGATTGTCTCTTGACTAGACATGACCGTTCATTTGGAGGAATCGCAGACATTGAAAATGCATTAGATATGGCACGCTCAGCTTTGACAATTAAATGTTAAATATTTTTGTATTTTCTTCGCTCCGGTCGCTCCCAGAGACACCCAGGATGCTACCTGGACGTCTCCCAAAAGTGTGTGGAAATAGACACCCAGGATATCTCCTGGGTATAACCCTTATCTCCTGGATATCTCCAATAAAAGGGATATATCCTTGAGACATCCTGGGTATCTATTCTCGCACACTTTCACACACTTTTGAGAGACGCCCTGGTAGCATCCTGGGTGTCTCTGGGAACGACCGGAGCGGTTTGAGAATGTTTTGCCTTCTCCAGATATTGCTAGTTTGTAAATAAAAATAAATAAATTTTAATGTATATTGAGATATTCACGATTTAAGTGCATTTTTGGCGGTGTACGGTAACGCTACCTCAGTTTCAGAGTGTGCCGTATTTGGATGTAGATCATGAACTTACGTGCTGGAAGATTGCTTACTTTTGACGGTTATGTTTCACACATCCGAATTCATATCTTCTACACTTGACCATACAATGAGCCCCGGGCGGTAGAGCCCCAAATAAAAAAAACCAAATAGGCCCAAATTTGCTAGAAACTGTCAATTGGAATTGGAATTAATTACGTGATCTTCCGGCTATTAGATAGATAGATATAAATATTTATCCGTGTTGTAGGTTCTGATTAGGCTCTGATTGCAGTTCCGAGACCTCCTGCCAACACTCGACGCAGCAGGAGCCTAGCACCCTCGCAAGACCGGAGCGGTAGCAGTTCCCGGAGGTAGGCAGGCTTCTTCTTCGCGGGATGATCAGGGAGGCTTCGGCTAGCATCGGACGGCCCTTAAGGGAATATTCTCTTAAGCCATTGTAGCGTTTTTATCAAAATTGATTCTATGGTGTGGCACTTTTTGTGATTGCTTACTACAGCTAACAATAAGAAAGAAATGGGGGAAATCCCGACTGCTACCTCCTCTTACCGTATATGCAAATTAAGGCTCAGTACGGTCCAGAGAACTGCGTCTCGACAGCCCTTGCTACGCGAGGATTGAAGACTAGAGATGATGTTCAGTGCATCCAATGCAAAATATCTCTTCTTCTTTGTCTCCATTCACTGCTTGTAAACACCTCGGTCTCGTTGTTTTATGTAAGGTTGTATGTAACTACTCGTTATCTAACTTTGTTATATCATTAACATTTTTCAACTATGCCTGTATTATCTTGCGTTAAGTAAAACTTTTAACGTTTGCGAGCATTCCTCTACCACACAAACTGTCGGTTGCCCTCCACACTTTGCGCACAAAAGATGCCCACCCAAAGAACGTTCGCGTAAGCACTGCCGCACAGCGCATTTCGAACATACCTGCTTAGCCGGACACTCGGACTTCTAACGCACTATGTCACCGGATTCCCGTTCTTTTCAACCAGAATAGGATAAAAAACGAAAATTGAAAATTTTTGAGATTTTGTCGATTTTATGCGAAAAATACAGGTTTTTGAAGTTATTTAATTTCTGTGCCACTTATTCTAAATAATTTTGACATATTTGAAATCAGCTCGTAGAAATACGTCGTATGGTATATATAGATTGTCCAGTTTTATCCACTTTCAGCATGTTACTTGTAATAGTTCTGTCTACCGTAACCGGGCCTCCGAATTTTTGCATGCCTCCAAATTACGGGAATTGGTGAGGCTGCACTGTGTGAACGCATGCCCCAAATTTTTGTTTTTTTTTTAATTTTTTTAAAATCTTGATTTTCAACCTCATCCAAGGGAATGTCCAATTTAGTCACTCAATTTAGTCGCTCGATACCTGCTTAGCCGGAATCTAACGCACTATGTCACCGGATTCCCGTTCTTTTCAACCAGAATTGGATAAAAAACGAAAATTGAAAATTTTTGAGATTTTGTCGATTTTATGCGAAAAATACAGGTTTTTGAAGTTATTTAATTTCTGTGCCACTTATTCTAAATAATTTTGACATATTTGAAATCAGCTCGTAGAAATACGTCGTATGGTATATATAGATTGTCCAGTTTTATCCACTTTCAGCATGTTACTTGTAAAAGTTCTGTCTACCGTAACCGGGCCTCCGAATTTTTGCATGCCTCCAAATTACGGGAATTGGTGAGGCTGCACTGTGTGAACGCATGCCCCAAATTTTTGTTTTTTTTTATTTTTTTAAAATCTTGATTTTCAACCTCATCCAAGGGAATGTCCAATTTAGTCACTCAATTTAGTCGCTCGATACCTGCTTAGCCGGAATCTAACGCACTATGTCACCGGATTCCCGTTCTTTTCAACCAGAATTGGATAAAAAACGAAAATTGAAAATTTCTGCACTGAAACTCCTGATTCCCACATACATAGAGTGATAGAGAGATATTGGGATTGAAATTTCTAGTAGTTAGTTAGACAGAATGGTTACGTCGGAGACGGTCGCTTCTATTTTCGGCTTCACAAAATACCCAGCGCTAAAGCGATTTAAGCGAAATCTCAATATAGGGAAAATGAAGTCAAAAATCTATCTTTTGTTATCTTCTCTCATTCTGGTAGAGCACCGGAAAAACTTGATTCTGTTTCCGACTATTCGGTTTTCAAGAGCCAAATAGCCGAACTATGTGTGATGGAACTGTAAAGTACCCGTCTATCGAGTCTTATCCTGCTCATGTATACCTCTATGTTTAATGTACGCATGAGGAAGAGGTTCATAATAACGTTCAGTGCATATATGCATTTTTATATGTGGAAATGGTGTTCATTTCAATTATGTTTATGAATAAATTACCACGTGGGGGGTCGAGGGTCGTTCGCCTTGTTGGCGAACTTTTCCTTCTCTGGGGCTACGCCGTCGCCATTGAAATAGTGAGTGAGTGAGTGAGTGAGTGAGTGAGTGGTAGATAAAAGAATAGATTGAAACATCTTTTGTGCAACTTCTAGCGCAAACTTAAAACCATCTCTAGCGAAAATCGAAAAACTCATGATCATATCAGAAAGATAATGTATTTATGAAAAACATTTTGACTGGTAGATAACCATTCTAAAAGTAAGAAACAGACTGATAAAATACGCACGCTCGCTCTAGGCCTCTCTACCCATTATTATGCTCCAACTCTGTATATTACTTATGCAGTATTTATCAGACAATATTCAGATGAAAGGCAATGTATCGAATGGGGATAGCATGATATAATATATTTACAGCTAGCAATCAAAGATGTGCAACGACATAGGATAGTGTTGGTATTCAGTATATTCATGACTATTCACAATCAGGGCGATAACCAAAGGGGAATCGGAAGGGAATCTCAACATCGACCTTGTTCCAGTTCTTACTAGTAAGCGGTCTATATATCTTATCACGCGATTCAGTACGAATTCTACCAAGACGACGAACCGCTTCTGCTCTAGTTGTCACAATCGATGGACCCTCTCCACGAATCTCCTCATCTACCACTCTACCTACAGTTTCATGCGTGGGAATCTTTGCCGTTTGACAGTCCTGGACCAGCCCTCTACACTTCAACTTTACCTTATCATCAACTCCGTTCTTGAACATAAGCGAGTAGGACTTGCTTGCAGCGTAATGTGCACTAACGATGCTCCATCCCTCTTCAACCTCATTCGAGTGGCGCCCCAGTCGACCGTCAACCTCTCCCTCTAGCGGATCGTTGCCACGTTCGCAGATGTACTGGCACGAGTCCGTGTCACCTGAATCGCAAGATGGACTGATATACGGGGATAAGATAGCTTACAATATAGCATCCGGTCGCCTCCGATTTTCTCGATGTACCGCAGAAGGTGAAGCCTGAAAGCACGGTATAGATATGGTAAATAGATGAAAGTCTGACCTGGCAGAGGCGTTGATGATGGCACACATTGGAATGTTCGAATATCGGTTTGAGTGGACGCTCTCTTTAGCGTCCGTCCATCGAGCCAGGAACATGTTGTTTCCTTGATAGTGGAATTCCTGAACCTCCTTACGAGGGTCGGCGGTCAGATCAATGATCGCTCTTCCTCTCATGAACTGCGTGTGCGACTTGATGCTGATCTCGCAGAATTTACCCTGAATATCACATATTTTCAGTACCACACATAGCCTACCCAGAGAACGTTCAGCAGTGACTTGCTGAGCGCCCGACGTGTCTTGTCCGGTCGGAAGTCACCCGGCACGACATCCATATCCAGCTCGCTGTTGACTTGGTCGCAGAATGCCTGCTGCTCCTCTGGAGTGTTTCCGGGTAGGGCTGAGCTAGACATCTTGATCTTCATGAATTTGCGTATGTAGTCGCGGAAGATGGTGTCACACCACTCGTAGTAGTCCCAGACCTCGTAGATCCTGAAGGGAGAACATACGATGTATACATAAATGACTAACTTGACAAGCTTCGCTCCGCGTTCAAGTGCAGCATTCAGCTCGACAGTCGTATAAGTCCCGGTAATCGACCTGTCTCGAGGGTCGTCATGAGGGCAGAAGTCGCTGGCCGTTGTCTCATAGCATAAGCGACAAGTGGCCCAGAGGAGGGCGCCATCGTGCTTTGTAGCGAGGACGAAAACACGGCGATTGCGAGGGATGAGAACCTTAATTTATGGCCTTTCTCTCTCACCACCCACTTTTCTCTCCCTCTCTCACTCTCGCTAACTCTTTAGCTACATACCATACACTTGATGAGCCCTCTGTAGGGTACATGTTCGAGCGAATCGAGCCATAGAAAATCCTTTACGATGACTCGCGGATGGCCGGCGGGTAGTGGAGTCGTGAACTGGATGGCAGGATAGAGGCTGAATGAAATATTGTGAATGATAATGAAGCTGTAAATAACCTGACTACATCGACAAATCTTATCTCGTGCGTCTCATCAGCATATGCGTGCGGTCTCCACGACTCGACTCGTCCTCCCATTAACGCGTCACGAGGTTGCAGGCGGGGGATAATCTAAATGGAAACCTAAACGATATATCACACCATACTAACCTGCATTGTCTTGATCCAGTCCTTCGTCTCGACGTCTCCCTTGAGGAAGGCCTTCCACTTGCACTCCCAGATGACTACGAGAGACACCTTGCTCCGGATCAGCGCCTCTCTCTTCATCGTTCGCTCGTAAAGAGTGCGAGCTGTCGCCCGCTCGCGTTGATGGATAACGGCATTCGGCATGTAGCGCTCGGGGCATCCGTGATAGAGACACCCGTGGAACTCTAGAGCCAGCCCGATCTCCTCTATCTGAAATGACAAACTACATTATCCTCTCCTCCCCATAACTTACCCATCCATCCAGTTTAAAGGTGTGCTGTCCGACTTCCAGCGTCTTCTCTCCGTAGGCACTGCCAGCATGGACAATGGGATATCCGTACTTTTTCTCATTGTAGGCGATCCATTGTAGAGCTTCGAGACTGGCCATGTGCGTGCCGAAACCTCTCTCGTGGAGATAGGGCATGATCAGTGATGGGGGCATGTATTCTAGTCGGAGGAGGGTTTGACAGAATGAGGGAAGGGTAATCGATGTTGTCCATGGACAGTAACCCGTCTCTTCGATCATGTATTTACGGAACTTGACGCAGGCAAGGGCGAGAACTTCGACGTCCTTCTCGCAGTACCTCCTGATCTCCTCGTCCTGGTTCCACACGAGCCCCTTCTCGTTCTCCTCCTCCCACCACTTCTCGAACTCTGCTCTCGCTTCCACAGTCATCCCTCTTGCGCGTAGTAGCGCTTGTCCGGTAATCCCCTGAAATAATATTTCATACATATAGACACGAACACACTATGCGCATACCGTATCTCCGTTCCGTAATAGTGTTTTTCGTTGCCTGTCGTACTTCATCCCCTCTCTGCGGATACCCTCCACTCTGTACCCCCTGTCGTCTCTACCGTAACCCCCGGGTCATCGCACACATAACCCTCCTCTACGGTCAAGACATAACACTGGCGACCAGAACTCGACTTTCTTCACGTGGATAAACCCCCCCTACCCATTTCCCTCCTGCTCTCACGTGTCTTCTTGTCACATCGTGTGGACAAGTGATTGCTTGCCTCTCTTCGTACTGCCTTTAGGCCGCGACGGCTTATTGCGCTATAGTAAGCCCTCCTCCTCGTCGAGTCATCGATTCTCGAAGAGCTCGAACTACAGACGATGGAAGCCGTTCATTCTCGGACTCACCCAGAGAATCATCGAGCGAACAACAGTCCATCCGCCAACCGAGGCAACAACAATCAACGATCGAACAGGGAGTTGAACCGTTCACAGAACGGTCCTCCTTGCATATACTGTGGTCAACATTCATTCTCATCCTCATGCAAGTCGATCACTGACTTGAAGGAGAGAAAGAAGATCATTCTCGAC
>LS909656.1:272864-290038 GCA_900490955.1 Micoletzkya japonica | reverse complement strand
ACAGAGGAAGAGGAAAGGCGAGAAGTCAACTCAATGGTAGACAAGCACTTCGAGGATACGGTACAGCACATCGATGGCGAATACGTCGTGCAGTACTGTCTGAAGGACAACAAGGACGATCTGCCTGACAACTACTCACTCTCCTACAGTAGACTCCTCTCTACTATCCGGTCATTGTCTCGCAACAAGTCTCATCTTGCCTTCTATCATTCTATCATCATGAGTCAACTCGAGGCATCGCAGATCGAGGGAGTTCCCCATGATCAATCCTCTCACCTCATTCACTATCTCGCTCATCAAGCTGTCCTTCGAGAGGACAAGCCGACCACTCCTCTTCGCATTGTCTACGATGCTTCGGCGAAGCTTCGAGACAAGCCCTCACTCAACGATATCATTCACCAAGGGCCGTGCAATCTCGAACAGATTCCCTCGCTTCTCATTCGCTCTCGATTGCGAAAGTTCCTCATAGTCAGCGATATCGAGAAGGCGTTCCATCAAGTGAAGGTTCATCCCAGTCAACGAGATCTCTTTCGGTTCTTGTGGGTGAAAGATCCCCACAAACCAGTCTCATCGGATAACCTCATCACTTATCGATTCTGTGTCACTCCGTTCGGTGTAAATCAGTCACCGTACCTCCCCGAGAAGGTGATCACTCATCATCTTCGCACGCAACAGCTCGATGGTCCTCTTTCAACACTCTGCAACGATCTATACGTCGACAACCTCATTCTCTCCGTCGACGATCCCAATCCTCATCTGTACAAGTCGATCAAGGATCTCTTCTCGTCGATGAGCATGAACATGCGAGAGTTCAGCTCGAACAACAAGGACTTCATCGAGGAAGTTCCTCCTGAAGATCGTGGTCCTGTAGAGACCTTCAAGCTTCTCGGACTACAGTGGGACATCGTCAACGACAACTACAACATGAAGATTCCTCCTCTCAATAAAGAACGAACTACAAAGAGGAATTCATTGAGTCTCATCGCAAGTGTCTATGATCCTCTCGGTCTCATCTCTCCACTCATTCTCAACGCAAAGTTCTTCGTACAATCGTTGTGGACGAAAGATCTGAAGTGGGACGATGAAGTAGATGAGGGCGATGCACACTCATGGATGAAGATGCTCAGAAGCATCTCTCGATTCAATCATCCCATTCCTCGATTCACTCTCGCATCCTCATTCGATATAATTCATCTCATTGTCTTCTCTGATGCATCTCGCCTTTCCATGGGCGCATGCATCTATCTCTGGACTCCTCAACGAGTCTCTCTCATAATGTCTCGTACCAGACTCGCTCCGTCGAAGGGATCACACACGATTCCCAAACTCGAGCTTGAGTCATTCGTTATGGGACATTCGCTCTGTCAATACGTCGTTGATTCGATTCGCAAGGAGTTTCCCTCCACTCGAATGGTCATCCACTTCTACTCCGATTCGGCTACAGTACTACACTGGTTGAGGAACAAGGACAACTGTGGAGTGTTCGTCACTAATCGAGTCAACAAGATCAACTCCATTCGTTCTTCTCTCATGGACGATCCCCTCATCAACCTCATCGAACCGCGATACGTGAAGACTGATGAGAATCCAGCAGATCACCTCACTCGTGGACTCACTCATGAGGAGATGAACGATGCTCAACATCAGTGGTGGACTGGGCCTTCCTGGATTCAGGAGCCTCCGGACAAGTGGCCCGTCGAACCGATTCCCTCATCGCAGTCCTTCAATCTCGACAAGAAGGACAACATTATGATCCAGAGAGACAATTCTGGAACCTCTCTTGTCCTAGATCTCTCTCGATATTCATCCATCGATAAGGCAATCATGATATACGGTAGCGTCCTTCGCTTCATCAAGCGATGTGCCGAATCAACCAAGAACCGTCTCATCATCGACAAACTCAATCATATCCCCTCCTCCGATCATGCACTCCTCTCTGCTAAAGAAAGGAAATACGCATATCATTCGATCATTCAAGACTACCAGTCATCCTTCATTCGTGAAGAGGACGATGTAGTCAAGAATCATCTCATCGTGAAGGAGGACGATGGTCTCTGGCACGCGTCTTCGAACAGGCTGCATCGTGCCCCCATTCCACTTATCTCGAGATCCCCGATATTCATTCCGTCGAAGAGAGATACTTCTCTCGCTTCTCTTCTCATTCAACACACTCATCTTGAACTCATTCATTCCGGTGTCAGTGCTGTTGTGAATCAACTCAACAGCCGATACTGGATTCCTCGATGCAGACAGCTCACGAAGGGTGTTCTCCGTGGATGCATACCTTGTTGGAAGATCAACAACCCGCCGTTCGCATATCCCACGAGTCCTCCTGTTCCACCGGAACGAGTCACACCCACTCGTCCATTCGAGCATGTGGGAGTGGACTACATCGGACCGTTCCTTCTGAAGGAAGAAGAGAAGGTCTACGTGTGTCTCCTCACGTGTCTCTCCACTCGAATGTCTCACGTCGAAGTCGTCTCGTCGCTGACTCCTGCTTCATTCCTCAACGCGTTCCGTCGATGGAACTCCTCATTCAGTCCTGTCCGACCAAGCAACCACGCTGAAGATGTCAAGTACCCTCATTCCATCGGAAGTCGAGACTGATCCACTCAACACGTTCTTTTCTCGTAAGGGCATCGAGTGGTCATTCACGACTCCTCACTCTCCCTGGAGGGGAGGTATCTACGAGCGACTCATTCGAATCTTCAAGAACTGCCTTTCCAAGACGATAGGCAAACGGAAGTTGTCATTCGAGGACTTCACTACTCTAATCGTCGAAATTTAGTCTGTCGTGAACTGTCGTCCATTGACGTACGTACCGTCGGACTCACTGTCGACCCTGCCTGTCATCCGTCCGATTGACTTCGTCATCCCCATGGATTCACCGGAATCCCCTTAGATCTATCTCACTCCAATGATGACGATTTCATCCCCAGCTCGGAGTTCAATCGTAGCAGAGAGGCAACCACGAAGCAGCTACGTCTCACGATCGAACTCATCAATCGATTCTGGGATCGATGGAGGTCCGAGTACCTTCCCAATCTTCGTGATTCTCATCTCAATCCGAGCCCTCTGCATACCACTCAGTCATCTCGTGTGTCTCCGAAGGTTGGAGATGTCGCCCTGGTCATTGATGAAAGTGGAAACACTCCTCGATCATCATGGCCGATGGCTATCATTCTCGAACTCGATGGTTCATCGGCTATTCTTCGTTCTCAAGGTGGCCGCCGCATTTCGAGACCAGTCAATCTGTTGACTCCTCTCGAGATTTGCACTGAAGACACTCCTATCATTCACACGAGCACTACCCAATCACATCCCATGATCACGAGAAGCAAGGCGAACAACGTTTCGTCTTCTCTCTAGGCGGGAGGAGAACTCTCGTTCTGACAAACTCAATCAACTCATGTACATATTCATTCTGTATAGCGTAGAATCATTTCATTTTTTCTCACTTTATTCATTCAGTATCCTCCGTACGACTACGCCGAGGCGCTTGAGACGATCCACGCTGACATGAAGCTGTGCACGAACCGTGTCAAGACGATTCGATCGGAGCAGAAGAAGCAGGCGAAAGAGATGGCCGAACTCAAGAAGATGGTTGAGGGTGTTTTCCGTGCAGTCAACGCTATCAAGATCGACCTCAACGATTTCTCCCCCATCATTCATTCGCTCCCTTCTCTTGTTCGCCCACTCGTTGTATCTGAGGAAACTCAGACTGATCTGCCTGTCCCTTCCGTTGTTCCTTCATGTTCTCATTCTCCTAAGGCTTCTACTTCTCATTCATCTCATACTCCTCTTTCTCGTAGTCGCCCTTTATTCCCTCGCAACCACTCTTTTCATCGTTCTCGTTCTCGTTCTCCGATTACCCCCCGCTCATCTCATTCTCGTGGCTCCATTATTTGCATGTTCTGCAAAAGGGGTCATCACTCGAGGGACTGCAAGGAGGAAATGGAGCTGAAGACGAGAAGGGAGATGTTCGACATAGAGCAGCGGTGCCAGGCGTGCTTCCACCGCCTGGACAACCCTCTTCACGACGAGAAGCAGTGCGGACTGCCCAAGTGCCGTAAGAGGTTCAAGGCCCCCCATTACCCCATCTTCTGCCCAAGGAGAACTTCAACCTGTAGGTCTCCCCTTCTTCATCATTGTTATTGGATCTTTGTGCCATGTGATCTCATTGATGTTTATCTTTGTTGTTGTTCACCCATTTATTGTTTGTTATCTCTTTTTTTTAAAAATCTTTGTTAATCATGGAGCCGTCCAAGGAATAAAGTGTCTAATGACACTCATCACCCCTGTTCCGCAATTCATTCATTCATCTTCTTCTTCTTCTCGGGCGGGAGTGTAGCGAATTAGCTCATAATTTCAAGGCACGCAGTAGCATTCAAATTGCGCGCGCTTCCACTGACTTCGCGTCAGCCCACTAATGGTCGGGGGGCGATACTCAGTGAACGCGTTTGCTTTTCCTGTTTTGTTTTTTGTCTTTGTTTCTCTCTCTCCGTGCCGTCGCCGCCGTAGTGTTATTTTCTTTGCCGTTCTCCCTCACTCTTTCATTCATCCTCGTCAGGATCGAACGAGGGTGTTCTCCGTGCTCTTCTCGTCTCTTCTCGACTCACCGAAGAAGGAAGGGAACGACACACACACACGCGGACTCTCATCCAATCTCTTCTCCAATCGAAGGATCAGGTCGGTTCTTGACCTTTCATTCATTCATACCTCTCTACCCGCGCTTTTCTCTTCTACTTTCTCTTCTTCGCCATTTTCATTGTTTCCTTTATAACTGTGCAGAGATAAATTGTCTTTGTGCAGTTGCGGTGTACCACATAGTGAAGTTTCGGGGTAGAATTCACTATAGCCGCGTACATTCCTATTTCCGCCGAGAGGCATGAAGAGGGTCCAGAACACGCAGGAATGAGCTTCAATTGCATGGAACTCTCTCAGTTTTGCACACTCTCCAGACTTTTTCTTTGCAAAGCGTAGATGCGCCCCGTTCAACACAGTGCCTCACGATCCAATCGGGTTTGGCGTGTTCGGCGTTTGCCAAACCCGGTTGGCCTAGGCCGCACTAGATAAAACTTACAATTAGATAGCTGCTACCGTAAGGTGCGCTTGGAGAGACAAGGCCCCAGATACAATACCGCCAGAAAGTAAAGAGACACTTCTTGCTTTGAACATAACAAGTTTGGAGCATAGTTTCTTCCAAGCATCTAGTTGAAGCTACCACAATAGAGGTAAATCATCTCGACTCCTTCAGATGCACAACTCAATTTATAGGAGTTCGGCAAAAAAGCGAAAATTTTTTCTTCAATATTGCAACTACTGTAGCTGAAAATATAGAAGAATAGCTGCAATTTCCACTTTTAATTGCAAGAATTCGTTAGGTAATGTTTGAGCTAGGCCTTGTCGAAATTTTGTCTATTTTTGCTAGTTTACCGCAAATATTTCACCTCAAACGCGTTTTCTGCATAACAAACGAGTTCTCAGCGTTCTCAGCGCATCAGAAAACCCCTGTTAAAGTGTTTTCGTAAAATTTGTTGAACTTTCCGAAATTGTCCTTCTGGAGCAAATTTTGGGCTGAGATACAGCTTGTGGAACAGATACATACATATCTGGCGCGAAATGTCAGTCTTCTGGTCTGTGCACTATTGGCGATAGACTGATAGAGAGGTATTTCGCGCTTTATGTTATTATAATTATTTTATCGACATACCAAGGCATGAGACGGAAAATTAAAGGTGCAAACAAGCTTCCGCAAAAGGGAGGTGACGAAGAGTAAGATATTAAGGTGGGGTGGGGGTTGGGATGGGGATGCTCTGTGTATTTGTGACGGTGTATTTGTTCCGTCACAGTGTTCTGACAACAGACAAAATGTCAAGCGAACGAGATGTCGAAAAGCATCCCTGACTTCGGTAGGAACTTTCGCACGGAAAATACCGCATCCTGAATATTTTGGCTCGTTCGCTTAAAATTTAGAACACTGTGCCGTAGGCTGTATGTCATGTTCTTAAAAAGAAAATGTTCTGAAATTTGGCAGAGTAAGTCATGATGTGATGTCTGATAACATATTCGAGAGAGGAGTGATATCTGGTAGATCACCGGAGTTGTAGATGCTCAAAGATGACGATGCTCCAGAAGTACGATTTCGGAACGTTCAACAAATTTTACGAAAACACTTTCACGGGGGTTTTCTGATGCGCTGAGAACGATGGTGTTACTCATTTGTTACGCAGAAGTTATTTACGGTAAACTCCAAAAAAGGCAGAATTTCGACAAGGCCTACCGTTAAGCTAGTAAATTGTGGGCCGTGTTTGAAACACTTGAAACAAGGCCATATCTCGGCTGGGAAAGGTCGTGCAGAGTTCTGGTTGGAATTTTTGGAATCCTCAGGACGAGATCTATTTGTGTATAAAGTTTGGTAACGATTCCTCAATTTTAAAGACCTTTAAAACGTAAAAATGTGGCATTGGAGAGGTTCGAACTGGGATAGCGAGAGTTTATTGGGATTTCTAAGATAAAAGCCGTTTTAGCCGGTTTAAAGTTGTCTAATCATCACCAAACTTGATACACTAGTAGATCTTGTCCTGAGAATTCCAAAAATTCCAAACAGAACTCTGTACGACCTTTGCCAGCCGAGATATTGCCTTGTTTCAAGTGTTTCAAACACGGCCCACAATTTACTAGCTTAACGGTAGCTCAAACGCTACCTGACGAAATCTTACAATCAAAAGTGTTAGATGTAGCTATTTGTCCATATTTTCAACCACAGTAGTTGCAATATTAAATAAAAAAAATTTCCGAGCTCCTATAAATTGAGCTGTGCATCTACAGCAGCCACAAGATGAAGGAGTCCAGATGATTTACCTCTATTGCGGTAGCTTCAACCGGATGCTTGTTAGAAACTGTGCTCCAGATTTGAGCAGAATCGGTGGACTTTGAAGGAAGTTATGCTCAAAACACGAAGTGTCTCGATATTTTCTGACGGTAATATATTATTCGTTCCGTCGGCAAGCTTCATTCCAACTTCACCTGGATTCCGCTCATACCGCTTCACGCTCTTGTCGGAAGTAGGAATGATATGACTGACGGAACCTTTCTCTCTACCATATTTAGCTCCATCACGGTTTCAGTAGGGACGTCGGTATTGCTGCCAAACGTGCACGTTTATCCCGATATTTCCTTCTACTACTTCATCCCATGGGATTGGTGAGTATTTTCAATTTTAATTCTTAAAAGAACACCATGCAATTGCTTGAACGTTGCTTAATTAATGCTATAGATATGCAGAATTCGCATTGTGATCTTTTCCTCAGGCTGCTGCCGATGTCGACGTGCGGTTGGATTCTTCCCAAATCGACCGACGATAGTACAGTCATGGGGCTTACGTAAGTTCAGATCGCTTTGACCAAAAGAAAAATCGCATTATTAAGCTCTTAAAAACTTTTATGTGTAAAAATTAACGGATCCGAAAAAAGGTTGCAAAATGGCATAAAATAGGCGGCTTTAGGGGTAACACCAGCTCCTTTTCTGATCCGATCGTTTCCTTGTCCATGACCGCGTGCACAATCGAAGATACAACGCTAAGCATAACGATTCAACCGTTTCGCTGGAACGCGGTTCGTAGCTACCTATATTTCAATACATTCTTTATGAAAAAGAAATTCTCTCTCATTCTTTCGTCGCGTGTGGTCGGGTCCCCCTCCCCTCTCGTCTTTTACCCTCCCCCCGCTTCCGCCATTCCACCAAGAAGATAAGATGAATCGCTTCTGGCCTTAGGCAAGCCAGAAGTATCCCCTTGCCTAAGTCGTCTTCATCCCCTTTTTTCTTCTTATTCTTCCCCTGCGGCTGCCCATCCCGATAGAAGTCTTGTAAGTCAAGCATTCCCCCTCCCTATGGAAGATTTTTCAAGTGAAGATGATGTCCCCCTATTCCTTTCCCCAAGAGTTCCTACCATCTTCCCCTCCCTGCCGCACACCTCACGGTGTATTTGAATAAATAAGTAAATTCCGTATGTTCATGTTTCGCGAAATAATTTTTTTAATCCAAGTAGATGATTGAATCATTTCAGTTCTGCATATCCTGCTCCAACATTCAATGCAAGGTTTTCGTCAACGACGTGCCAATAGGTATAGCCAAGGAAAAAAAAGCTAGAGAACTGCAACCGAGCCCGTTTGGTCAACGAGTTTCATTGCTTATAGTGACAACTCGTCACTAACTCAATGGTCTAATATTACATAACCGCGTTCCTTTTTCTACTGTTATTCATGAGGAAAGCACTAGGGGATGCAGTGAGATTTTCGAACAAGTATTTTAGTACCAACAATGAGCTTCCTAAAGAACCCTTACAATGATTTTCGCAACTCAGATACATATCTGACACGTTACTAAATTTCTAACAATCAGCTCTACCTGTTGCTAGGATCCGCACCAAAGAGCAACCTGAGCACTACAATGTTAGGATACTTCATCGCGCCCACATCGTTGAGCATAAAACCTTTCGAAGGAGACATCAATCAAATGGAGGTATGGCTGACGAGCTCCTCGGTTATCACAACTTCTGCTTATATCGAATTCGAATAAAACTATGAAGTAAAAGCGCACCGACAGTCGGTTACAGTAAGCATCGATAACTCAAAACCGACTTAAATCAGGTCTACAATTTCGAAATGTCAGCAGACGACGTGCACGCTTTCACGTACAACTGTGCAAATTGGACCACGACGAGTATTGCTGCTGGACCAGTCTCGACGCCGTACTATTTCCGAGGTCCAGTTCAATTTTATAGCGTGTGGCTTGTGGTCGAATTTGTGATCGAAAATTTGTGGATTTTTGAATACAATTACTGTCAAGGACTCAGTTATATTAAAGGGAGTGGGAAGCGAAAATACAATTCGATCAAATCGTAATGAAATTTAAACGCGGGGTGATGTCAACCATCAGGAACAGTCAAAATATCAAAAATTTCAAATTTATGAAAAGAGTGTCTAAAGATGTTTTTCTGCCTTGATATACTCAAATTAACCGATTTAGTTTGAGAATTAGATCGAGGAATGCTATAAATGAGCTCTTTCCCCGGTCAGATTTAGAGAGTGTCGCAGCGGTGCCACCGCTTTCAGTCGTTCCATAACGAAGCATGGGCTATCAATTTCATACTTTTCAAGCTAGGATGACTCCAAAAGGTCCAAAGAACAGGCACGCAACGTTTCATATCTCATTTGATGATGGCCGCTGTACCTACAATGGCAAAAATACGGTAAAATACGGTATTGTACCGTATTATACGGCATTTGTCCCAGAATTTTCGTTTTTGACGGTAGTCCGCGGAAAGTGAATAAAATCGCATAAGATTCTGAAACCCCGATCAAGATCATTAGATCTAAAGAATGACGTAAAGAGTGAATGTGGCCAGAAACCCGTGGTCCGGCTCTTAAAGGGACATGGAAGCCAAAAAAGATTGGCTTTCATATGAAAGTTTATCGCCTAGATAATATAAAAACCAATACCAGAGTGCACAAAAATCTCTACTTCGCGAGATATCGCAAAAATCGTTTCCCAGCCAAGGCGCAGTCTTACGGCGTTTAGCGCATAGGAACAATGTAAACGGCATCGACGTATTCCCGGAACAAATAAATATCTCTCGCCGCAGGAATTTTTTTAAAAATATTTTTCAAGCACTATTATCTTTATTATCGTCTCAGAAACATATTCTAGAAGTATGGTCATGTTCGGTTTCACAAAATTTCTCGCTTCCATGTCCCTTTAATACTAATTTTGGTAAGATCTTTCATATAAGCTTCACTTGAAAATCACTTCCATGTCCCTTTAAATTACCATGGGAAGAAAAAAAGAGCACCTTGAGTGCGTTTCAGAGACACTCATGTACTGGGGGTACATAACGGTCGTGGCCCCTCCGCAAATACGGTTCTCTCCTGGAGTCTGTGCTAGCAGCGATACCTTTCCGGGATCCGAAGGGTCGGCAGTACAAAGTACGTGATCAGATCTCAATTGAATAGGTCCGCTTATTGTTAGCATATCTCGTTGCAGCCATATAAATGGAGATTCCTCTTTTCCCTAGTGATTAGGCAGAAATCACCAGCCCGATCGCCTTGCTTGCGACAGAAAGCGCTGAATATCGTCGAAGAAGCTGTTCGGACAGTTCCTATTAGTAACGAGCGGTGCGGCATGAGGGGCATGAAGACGAACTGACCTTTACAGTTTTCAGCCCCTCCCCCCCACAGCATTCCTAGCGTTCGATTAGAGAATAGCGGTTTCCGCCCATGGGATCCGATCCTGTGGGCGAACCAGTGAATGGAAAATTATGAATTTAAATACTTAAGCTCAGCATTATGAGTTCAAGACGCTCTGAAAATTTGAGGCACTTTTGTTTAGCCACTGCTGAGTAAATTCAAAAACAGTGGTCGATTCGCTATTAGACACATTCTTCACCGGGCAGAATGCTGTGCCCCCTGTCCCATAGTGAACATTTTCGGGAAACCACTATCTCATCAAATTGGTCGTTTCATCAGCACTAATGGTATGCAGATTATGGTTGTTCAAATGACCGATTTCATGAGATGGTGGTGGTTCTCAGATTTTCGCGTGCAACTTTGATCCCACTGCCGTAAGGTGTAGTGCTAAAGCTGAGGATGGAGATGCGTATTCAGAGAAGACGGGCCCCGTGGCGGTCGGCTGTCCCGCTTCATTCAACGTTACCACCTCTCGGCGACTCGTTACCGTAACCTGGACTCCGCCCACCTTCCATTCTACGAACGTCCTCACCAGCACGACGGCCAACTTCGCGAGCGGCAGCGCCTTTACCACGTACGTAGCTAATATAAGGGGCATTCGCTTTGTGTTTTGGTAATGAGTGAGACCTGAATTGCTTACTGCGCGCAGTTGCACTGTCGGAGAACTCTCTATGCTGGTCTGTGAAGCATACGAGCTTCTAAAAGAACTCTCACCTGCGACATTTCCGCTTCGCCTTCACTGTCTCCGTGCTTTGAACACGGCTCCATCCTCATCTGTGTATCTATAGATAGTCTATACGACTAGCGTTCTCTTTTTACGCTTTTTCTCGGTTATGCTTCAGACCTCTATAAATGCCGGCATACGCCTAAAGCGCATAATCACCGAAACGTAACTGTGGAAAAGCGTCAAAAAGAATATCTCGTAATCTGGACGCCCTCGGCAGGGGCGCCTTCCACGTTGTGTACAAGGCGGTCGACGCGTACAGCAACGTTGCCGTCTGCGAGTTCGACATCTACGTCCGGTCCAACGACTGCATCGCGCCGGCCAAGACCGTCAACGATGGCCAAGTGTCGGTTTTCAATGAAATCATATTATGGTCAAAACTGTAATGGAAGAAGATCCATCTCAACAATTATCATTAGTTCTTCTACAACTCCTTCTGCTCTCGCCACATAGCCACTGCTAAATACATACAGCATCGCCCCGGTCAAGACCGGCTTAGTGCCGGTTTTATTTCCGTGCGAACAACAGAATAGAGAACCGCTATCCTCTCTCCAAAGAAGTGAGGAAATTGCATTCAAAGATCAATGCAACGTTTCTTTGAAAGAAACCATCAAAAACATCTCAATCCACTCATTGATCCAATTAATTTCTATCCGAATGTGGATAAAGGAGGGGATGCATGCCTCTTTCATTCATTATCGCCGTAATTTTTGCCGGAGAGAGAGCGAATGAGGTTGCGTTGGAGAGGCGACCCCCAATGACATTCAAGTGATTAGATAGTCGCGAGGGAAAAGTGTTATTGGTTACATTGAGGTTTTATTCAAAGTTAATTAGTTTCTTTCGGCGAGCGTTTAGCGGAACCCAACAGAATATTCTTCTTGATGACTGATCATAATTAATTGACCGTAAAACATAACCATCAAAATGATTCTAATGCTATGAACGTGTGCTCAAGTGAACAACCGTGACTACTTCTTCAACTGTTCAGCGACGAAGCTATTTTTTTTCTTTCGACTAAATAGAGGACAAGTAAGATCAGCCAAATCCGTTTGCAGTAGCACCTTCTCGACGTGGGACGGGGACAGCGGTGGCGTAATAACGTCAGAAGTCCAGTGCAACGACGACCGCTTCGTCCCCGTCGGACCGTCCTTCTACACCTGCGACTACCTGGTGAGGCTATCGGCAAAGAGTTGGGACGATCAATCAAAGAAGTTATCCTCACTATATCTCCAGAACTGGTCTATACAATCTGGAATTGGAATAGCTCTATGTCGATCAATGCAGGGTCAGTGGCATCGATCGCTCTACGGGCCGCAACTTGACCTTCCCGCCTGCGCTCAGACAATTGATCCACTCTCCCAGGTACGGAGTTGCAAGAATTTTTGAATAAATGAATTTCTGAATAAATAAAAATTTAGATTTTTTGCATGAAAATCGAACTTTAGATAACCGGACGCATCGAGCTCTCAGCAAGCAGCAACTTCACAGTAGAGGAGCGAATTCGCCATGTTCAGAGGTTACGCCTGTCTTTACTGCCATTTGACCGCATAACCTAGCAGACTTTGGAGAGATGATTTGATGAGCATATCATCCTCCTAACAGCCATAAGTCCTAGGTCCTTGCTCGACTCGTGCTCGTCCTCGCAAACGACATGCTATACACTCAACGTCACTTCCTCGTCGTCGTCATCATCAGAGCACGTAGAGTTTGTGTTGACCTCGAAGACCTCATCGTAAGTATCACAATATTCGAAATGCAAGACCAACGAGACAAAACGCAATGATCGAAATGCTTTCAGTGCCATCGTTTCTGAAACAAGGACGAGTTTCGGCTCTCAGAAGTTTTGGATCAAACCTTTTCGGGACATGTACAGTTTATCCATACTTCTCTGTGTAGCAACTCGTCCTACACGGTAAACTCTACGTTATTTCCAGAAGGAGCACTCCCCAATGGCTGAAAGAGTGGTCGTTGGCGGCCGTAAAAAAGGTGTCGATAGACAGCGACGATTCCGTATGTCCACCCGACTACCCGATCTACGTCAACGATACCGAGACGCCGTATTGCAGTACGTACCATGCACTGCTCAAAACGATATGCGAACAAGTTAACAAACATGTTTGGGTCAAAAAGACTTCCGTAGGAGAGAAATAAAGGGTATTTTCCCGCATCCTTTCCGAACGGGGAGACTGATTGTAAGCTCATGGCGAGCATACTATAAAGATAAAGATACTACGGAGGTAACATGGATTTCTCGATGACTCCGCCCCCTTTTTCTCGATCACGCACTCAAACTGACTGCATCTAGGAGTAATTACAGCTATGAAATTGTATACATTTCTTCGTTGCTCTGACAATGAGAAATTTTTCTTCAGCACAGACAGCCCCGGGAACATACGCAAAGGATGGACAGGCCATTCCCTGCGAACCGAACACATACCAAGTAACCACGAGCAAGCATCGATCTCGCACTGAACGAAATTGCCCCCCGCCATACAGCTCCGGGATAATTCGGAATTTACCATAAACCTGGGGCGTAAATAGTCTCCACAGGACCTGCATGGTGATGTAATTTACTCAGCGTCATTTATATTAGTGGAGATGCACTGATGGTTTCAATTAGCCAGAAGTGGTTATCACGATTTTAGAGCAACGTCTCGGCCCCGAATTGTACTGCGTGCCCTGGCAACTACACGACCGGAGGGCAGACCGGCGCGACCTCGATCGATTCGTGCTTCAGTGAGTATGGTTGACGAAAAAATTCCGTCCGTCGTCCCATTTCCATTTATGACGAGAGAGCGGTGCGGTTTGAAGAGAGTGCAGACAAAGTAGGAATGAGTTTAGTGACTGAACTTTTACGCTAATAATACATCAACTTGATTCAAGTCATTTATCAGCTCGAGCTTATCAATAACGGCCGAAATAAGAGCAAAACGAAAAAACAATGGATTGAGAGAGTTAAAGGTGTAATTCAAACACTCCTTACACTTATTGTTAGCAGCGTAAATAGACAGTACACTGCTGGATGATTACATTCCAGTATCGTGTGGTCCGGGCTTCTTTCATATGTTTGACGGAAACTCGAATTACTGCGACCCGTGTGCGCTTGGTACATGGCAGGTGAGATTTTGTGATTCTCGAAATTGGGGGAACGTAGTTTGAAAATTTTTCTATTAAAAAAAATTTTTTTTCTATTAAAATGTGTTTTTTTCACATTGTGTTTTAGGATCAAAACGGCACAAGTGTATGCAACAATTGTCCGGATGGCATGACGACAAATAAAACGGTTTGTGAAACAGAGGCAAACTTACCAAACGGATGTGAGTGATGGATAAAGGAGATGAGAATCTCCAACCTTCACTGTCAGCCTCAAATTTTTGTAGTTTTGGATAACTTATTGATCTACCAGCTCATATAGCTAAGCTGCTTCAATAGGAGTCAAAAAGCGACTCCGACTGCTACATGTGCGGAGCGGGGACAAGCCTGAGCGAGAACGAATCGTGCGAACCCTGCCTTCGAGGAACGTACAAGGTTTCTGAGATCCGATTATCAGGAATAATTCGATTAATCCGATTAAGTTCCATGTACCTCGGACAATGGGCGGTACTGGATGCAAAAATGTGCTACGAACACTTCTTGTTCTCCTCATTTCGCGCTGTTGACTCGTTGAGCTTCATTAAGAAAATAGTTTTTCTCCTTATTTTATTGAGGGTATTGAGAGGCTCGCAGGAAGTAAAGCTTACAAAACTCATCCACCTTGGTTTTGCAAGTCTAAATTTCAGAACGATACGATGGCTTCTTGCACCGCGTGTCCCAGTGGTCTCACAACTGCAGGAATTGGGCACGTTATGATTTTTGTCGTAGAACATTGCCGAATCTAACTTAAACAGCGGTTTATTAGAGTAAAATTTACACCAAAGTAGTTACCCGACATCGCGATAATTGTAGATCGTCCAGCATCGCCCAGTGTTCGGATCTCAACTGTCCACCCAACACTGAGATTTCGCCGAATATCGGCAGCCTGCCTCCGATCAACCCCTCGGCATTCTCGGATACTGCCCTGCTACAGTACTGCCCTCCGTGCCAGTCAGGCTACGAGCAGGTCAGTAGTGCAGACTCTATAACCTAGATATATAGGTCTATCGATGCATACAATGTTTGAAAAAAGAAAACTTTCGCATATACAGTGGAATAAACCGATCCGTCCGTTGCTCTGATTCCAAAATGCATCTAATTATCTTATTTTCGCACACTCTCTAGCTCGATATTCGGAATTGTTATGTCCTTAGGTTGGACAAGGGGTGGAGTGTATTGAGAAGGGATAGTTGACAGAGGTTCTGGGTACGACAAGGGATCCCTCTAGGGGATCGGTTGAGATGTGGAGAGGACGGGAGGACAAACCACTCAGGGTTTATCAACGGGACGGGAATGAGGGGAAAAGGAGAGGGGAGAAGGGAGAGACTAGGTGGTGCGATATTATGCAAAAGAATGGTAATTGGGTTACCTACACAACACCTCCCCTCTAGATGCGAGGCATCTCACAATAGGGTCTATGTACAGGGTTTCATCCGAGTAGACATCTTCTTTCTTCACTTCTGCTCGGCAACCTTCCGACCTTCGGATTCCGCTCCACTCGACTGACGTACGCGAGGCTTCCGAACACATTGGTCTTCATGCCAATCCTTCACTTTCCACTAATCACGAGCCTTCAAACTCGATTTTACACCTTCAGTCGAACCGTATTCGACTTCATTCGTTCCGAGTCACCCGCATTGGTGAACATCGCATTCGATTGAGACGTTCTCTCAAATCGATCCCGTCGGAGGCTGTGCTTACCGGTTCGCACACTCTTCCCTCCTTCAACGACTGACTTCATTCCAGTCTTCGACGGCCACTCATCGTGGTACAACGCCTGCGTTCCAGGCACATTCGGATATCCCTTCAACGGATTCCGTTCGTAGCTCATTCGGCAGAGCCTTCTCGTGGTGGTCCCTGACCCCTCCACTCGCTCTCCATTAACAGGCATTACAGTAGATCCCTTGGCCTTCACTGCTTTCACAGCCTTAACGTATGCAGTCTTCGCTGCATCCTGTCGTCGATCTGATCCAGAAGGAGCGACTTCGCCACCTTGCTTCGACATGTGTCCCTGATCCGGTGTCACCTTGACCACCTTCAGCTTCCTCAGCATGTCCTTCCCAAGCAATGCACTCTCAGTGCGTGTGACATAGATCGTACCTTGTTCGATCTTTCCATTGTATTCCATGGAAGCCGTGTACATTCCCATCGTTTGAATCTCGGTATCGTTCAAGCTTAACAGCTTCTAATCCGATGGACTGCACATCGGAGATCCAATCTCCTTCCATAGTGCCACAGGGATACACGATATGTCCGATCCTGTATCGACAATCATCGGTATCTCACTGTCATCCACCCTCACCGATACCGTGTACAGCGGTTCTCCATCAACAGTTGCCGTCTTATGCAAATCGATTGCATGTAACAACACAAGAACCTTCCAGTACTCCGGGATCATCGTTCCCACCTGAGCACTCTCTACGGTCTTGTTCACTCGAGACATCAACAGTCTGATGTCCTCGATTCCCGTCTTACTCATCGTCAACTCACACATTTGACGTCTCTTCTCGAACATCGATGTTCTTTCTCCGAACATCTTGAGCATGATCTCTGTCAGTTCCGTGAACTTCAGATCCTTCCACAACCTTGGTGCAAGAGCATCAGTCAATTGTTTCTCTACCCTTGGAGAGACATGACGTATAAGCAATCGATTCCTCTGCAGATCCGTATGATCAACCAAGTCCACCTCAAATATGTCCTGGTGATGTGACCACCATCTCTCGAATGTGTAATCCTCCTCGGGATCGTACACGAATTCGGTCATCCTCTTTTCCAAGGCATCCATGGAATAACGAGGAGATGTCACACTTGTCATATCACTGCTTTGAATCTCAACCGTGGCCGGAACAGTGGACTCTCAGGGAGCGAGAACCTTCTCAAGCCTTTCCTCTCTTTTCTCCATCAGTTGCTCCCTCTTTTCCTGCTGTTCCTCCCTTTTCTCCTGTCTTTCCATCATCATCTGCATCATCTTCAATAATTGACTTGCAGTCTCATCAGATGATGGCTGTTCTTTGTGCTCGTCGTCTTCTGCCCTCGTGGCTTTCGGCATTTCGACGTGCGAGTACACAACA
>LS909656.1:256666-271623 GCA_900490955.1 Micoletzkya japonica | reverse complement strand
GAAGGGATAGTTGACAGAGGTTCTGGGTACGACAAGGGATCCCTCTAGGGGATCGGTTGAGATGTGGAGAGGACGGGAGGACAAACCACTCAGGGTTTATCCACGGGACGGGAATGAGGGGAAAAGGAGAGGGGAGAAGGGAGAGACGAGGTGGTGCGATATTATGCAAAAGAATGGTAATTGGGTTACCTACACAACAGGAATGGTTTTAAGACGGATCTTTTTAATAAACTATATGCATAATTACTGGAGGTCTGCACTCAATTCGAAGATGTCTGAGATTGAATGTACATTAGGAAAATTGTCGCAATATAGAACTACTCAACGCAAGCAAGGAATAGTCGGAAAAACAAGAAAAAGAAGAGAAAACGGGCAAAAAACGAAGCCTAGAATATTCCGTTCCGATCGTAATTACAATGCAGACTTACGGTGCTTAGTGCATAGTCGTCGAAACATGCACGGACGTAGAGTTTTATTCAATAATAACTAGCGGAAGACGGAATCATTACCTTCGGAACGGATATTTTGAATGCGAGGATCGACAATAGAGGGAGGGATAGCCTTCATTTATCGGGGTTCCGGAAGGAAAGGAATTCCAAAGTAGGCGCTTCTTCGTTAGAAATATATCTTCGAAACATGACCGACCCGAGGTTCAGGAGTCGCGAAGTAGAATACATCTTCATCTTCTAAATACATATGTGGGGGAAATTCGCTGTCGCCAACCCCATTTCCGAGGAAAGAACGAGACTGTGAGAGTCCAAAAGAAGTAGACGTGGGATAATTTACTCTTCGCGAAGAATGTGCACGAGCGCCGCTCAACGATTCTCTGGCACTTGATGGCATTCCTTTTTCCCATCATACGCTGCTGCTCAGGTGTGTTCTTGATTCGAACGCCGGCTTCTACTTTTGCGACACACTTCACGACACGGTTCGACGTTTGTGGTTTATGAAACACTCAACATTGCCCAGTATGAAAACAATCACTTCGATAACCAATAAGATAAAATAATATTTGAAACTTTTTAAAGATATACTATTTCAGACAACGCATGGTTCTGGCATCACTTGGTGGGAGATCGTAATCATCGTCGTATTCGTAATTCTCATCGCTGCACTCCTTGTTCTTGTTTACATGAAAAGGCATATGTAAGTCTATTTTCTTAAACTAAATAGGTCCATTAGTTCCATACGTATACTTTAAAACACGCACACACAAATCATCAAGAGAGGAATGAAGAGACGCAGACAGTGAGATAATCTTTCACAGCATTCCGTTCGGTGAACAATGTGTCTAGGATGAACCAATCTGCTCCAAATTTTCAGGACTTTTCGATCTCATAATGACGAACTTAATTTTTTTCATGAATTTTCATTCATTGGTTCGCTCACAGAATCGGATCCTGTGCGCGGAAGCCGCTATTCGCTATTAGAACGCTTGAAATGCTGTACTTTGTACAGCTTTTTCTCAGCAATGGCGAAGTTTCAACAAAAAGGAGAAAGTACGAGACTCAGGACATTGAGATCTATCCAATGATGTCGAAAAATGCATATAGTAGATATTGCCTGAAGGGGCCCTTTAATTCCAACCTCAAGTTATGCACTGGTATGCCTAATTCAAAACAGTTGCCTATAAGTCTTCAAACGTATACAAAATATTTATTGTGGTAAAGCTCAAAGTACCAAAACACCACCAAATAAGTTAAATAAGGTATTCTCAAAGATACCCTTAAACATGAATATAACAATATGAAAAAACTCAATATTGTTGAATAACAAGACTACTGAACTATTGAGAAAATCTGTTAAGTTGAAAGCAGACAAATCAACATACGATGCAAACCAGTGTGAGAGTAATTAAAAGAATACAGATTAATCGGGGATATGTGAGGATATGCTAACACTCGTAAGTTGACCGCCAAACAGCGATCCGACAATCCTCGTGCATTTCGTTGCTTGTATTCCAGCTGCTCGATGACTCGTCGCAGTATCGATCGTATAGCGATGCGGAACAGTTCCATCTGAAATGGTAGGGCTGATAATTATTAGGACTAACAGGGTTTAAATATGCATCTCTTCTAAAGAGCGGGACCCTGAACAAATCAAGCAAATAACATCTCTGACCTCTCTATCGGAGTAGCGTTCTTGTCGATACAACAATACGCCTTTCTGCTCTCGACCATTCGATCGACGCGTTGCTCTTTGGTTCGCAACTGCATCTCTTGTGCTTCGTCCTCCATTCTCCATGCTAGCGTTCGAGTCTCGTTGCCACTGAAAATGAAGCATACGTCTGTCTGCTTTCTTCTAGTCGAATACAGTATATCGTATAACCGAAATGGAAGTGAAACGTTTGAGCAAAACTCACGACATGTTTATTCTCTTGCACGGCACTTCCACATGGTCGCATTCGGCTGATCGCTTTCTCGTTCGGAGAATTGAGTTGCCGAAGGACGGTTCCTCTCGAGTCTTACTGCAATGAGTCTGTCAAACAAAGCAGCAATATGATTTAGAAGTAGTGTTGTGCTAATCACACGGAAAACATGACAGAAAAGAATGAAAGCTCTCATCTCGGTCGAAGATGATAGTCTCATCTAGATGAGACTGTGAGACTGTCATCTTCGCCGTCTCATGTGGTGGGAAGAGAACGAAATGATCATCCAGGAGAGACTCGAGCAGAGGATAATTGGTTTATTGGAGACTGCGAAGTAGTTTTCTGCACTTTGCATCAGTAATAGATTGAAAGAGATTGGATTGGGAAAGAGGCTACCATTCAAGCTCATTGAAGGAGCTGGAATGGTAATTAGAGTATCATCTAAATAGATGACGCTGTCATCAAAATGATACTCTCATCTTCTATCATTCGTGAAACTCTCTTATCTTGTGACTGCCGCCTACTGTCCTATAATATGGGGCAAAATTAGATGGATGAAGAGAGGAGGTCCTATCATTTTCATGTTATGATCATTTGCACAATACTATTTAGAAGAGGACCAAGTTCAATGGATTGATCGTTATTTGCGCATAAGTCATGCGGTCATAATTGTGGGATAAGTAAATGACAGAAGACTCTCACCTGACTTTCTGCTGACCGAAGACGGGCTTTCGGGAAACGACCAAGTCTCGCTCGGTAATAAGATCGATCTATAATTCGGAAAATATTATTCATATAAAGAAACATTCGACTTACGGAATTATGCATACTGGCTGTGAACAATGTGTCAGCTTTGAAGGGAGGAAGGGGTCCGAAGGGAGATATCGCATAGATGTATCCCTAAAATACGTAACCATTTATGAACGATTTCCTATGTATTTCTTCTGTGGAGAAATTGAAAGAATTCTTCTATTCTTGAAAGAACTCTTCTGCTAGTTATGAAAAAGAGCTACGACTAACCTTGGGATCGTTCTTCGTGAGTCGGCATGATGAATAAGAGTGAATATGATCTGAGGACGAGGCAACAAGTTCCGCGTCCAGCGAAGACTCGACTTTCTTCAGCGATTCCTTGGCTTGTTCTGCCATTCTGATGCACAATGGATGGAGATTCACAGGAACCTGAGAAGTGGGACAATAATATTATAGCGTGGTTGGATGGACTCATAGGGCATTGAAATCGTTGTGCATATAAATAACATACCCAGTACGAGGCTTCCAGGAAAAAGTTCGTCAGATTGACAGCATGGTAGATGGAATAACAGTCGATCTCATGATCTGCCTCGCTTCTGGCCTATAACGTGACCATTAAGTAGCATAAATGATGACTAACATGTTGCTAGTCGAAACATAAAGTTACAAAGATCTATATTCATGAAGAAACTACTTGATGTAAAAATATGGTACCTTATAGTGGGAGTAGTCGCCCATTGCCATTACCAGAGTAGAGATGACTCTTCTCTCGGTAGAAGTAGGGAGAAATCCCCGATTGATAAACTCTTCTTGAGTCTTGGGGAAAGTTCCGAGGGAGTGGTAAGGTAGGGAGAACATGTTGGGAGTAGTGCAGAGGATACTGATTTGGTTACCTCTCTAACTCCTCCTTAGCTAAGATGCCCATTTGACCGCTTCCCCTCTCTAGGCACCATAAGAGAGGAAGGCAATAAGGCCTCTGTGTGACTCTCTTTTGCGGCACGGTTAGAGGTCTAGAGGTCTAGGTGACCTTTAGGGTGGGAACGAGAGGTACCCTGTGAAGGGGAAGGTTGGGACCGAACTATTTACGTGACCTACAGTAACCCTTGTTGGACAAAGACTCTCACTGTGCTTGGCACTTACTTGCGAAGAAAGGCGAGGGAACAATGAACAATACAGCATAAAGCACAGCATTCCACTCCGAGAAGAATGTGTTTAATGGCGAATTGACCAAGTGATCGAAGACCGGAAAGCGAATATTCTATTTGTATTCAAATTTGTTACGATTAGTGTTAGAAGTCTGTACCAACCTGGACGGAAGCTGATATTTCAGTTTTGTGACGGCCTTTGAAGAGTTTCAAGAAAGAGGAGTGCAGAGTGTCGCACTAATACCCCGCATCGCACTAATACCCCGCATCGTTGAATCTGTGAGCTGAGACTTACTTATTATCCGGAAAGAAGTACCTAGATCCTGTACCTCAATATCTAAGCCAAGTACTACAAAGTAACTGACTTCCAAGCCAAATTTACTCAGAAAACATTCCGAAAAATATAACATTAACATATACCAACACATCTAAGATTCCATTTTCATTTTTCAGGGTCATCGCGCAACGCTTTCGCGCGCTAATTCGGTCTCCACTCCCAAAACCGTTACGGTTTCGCGAGGATTTGCGAGTGCTCAGAAGGAGAGGTAATTGCTCTGCGGACGTGTATAGTTGGTAGAGCATGTCATTCGTGTCTTTGTTCATATTTGTGTTTCATGATATGGACGGTTATGACCATTCCCTGGAATGTGAAATGTAACCATCAAGAAGATGCGAATCACGTGCTCTAGTACGCAGTCAAAACAACCCCGGAACCCGCAGAATCACACTTAGAACGCCTTTGTTTCCTTTCAATGTTTCAGCGATAACAAGCAGGGCAAGCAGCAGCTGGAAGACGAGCTCAGCTTAGCCTACCGCGCTGACATACCCACACCACCATCTCCGTCGTCTACGCACCTTTCAAGCATCATGAGAAGGGTTGGTTGTTGATTGGCCATCTAACACGGTCTTCATGCGGACTATATCACTAGAAGTTGTTCAGAGATCTCTCGTCACAAGTGCTTCTTGATTGATATTATAAAACAATAAGAGTCTTTTCGTAAAGTGAACTAGAGTAAGGAAAAAGAATGTGAGATGCTCATCAAAATAGGAAGAGTTCCCGGTCCATCGGTTATTGAACCTTTAGGAAAAAAATTAAAACTTTAGGAAAGGTTCTCCGTCGACAGTCAATTTCCACCGAACGACGTAGCTCAGCTGTGCGAGCTGATGAAGGACAGCGAAGAAAGGTTGGTATTCGAAAGTCGCTAGATAGAGCTCAAGCTTTTCAACATATCATGATTTCTAACTAATAGTTTGAACAACTGAGATTTTAGAAGCTTGCGCATTCAAAACTACAACACCTTTCACGATAGATGTGCAAATCGGAGTGCTCTACACAGTTAACTCAACGTACATTTTCCTCGAAATCGGTCGAAACGCACTTTCCAGAACCCGCGAGGCGCGGACCGAGCAGGATCGCGCACTGTACGGCAAGCTGCCCTCGCTGGAAGACAACCTGGCGGAACTCAAGCGCGACATCAAATCGCTCGCCGGCCAGGGCCTCCATATTTTGCTGTCATTGCTATGTACATATCAACTATTCACAAAAGTCTGACGTCTGCATATCAGGGTTATGTGAGAATTTATAAGCCTTTCAAGCAAAGGATTCAGCTCAGTGTGATATAATTATTTCCCTGCGTTTTCTTATCCTAGTGATAAAACCTGTGCGATGTTACGTGATTTGTAAAAATCAGTGTGCTGTGATGAACAAGTATGAGTCTTTCACCATAATCTAGTTCATTATGCCAATTATGTGAGATAACATATATGGGAGGAAATGGCGAAACCGAAATCAAGTAAAGCAACAAGTTCAACGATATTTCGTATCGGCGCTCTCGGTTCCCGATCTTGACGGTACCGGCTCTGGCTCGGCCTCCTCCGTAATGGGAGGATACGACGGCCGGAAGGTGTTCTGGTAAAATTGTTAGTTTAATGTATTACTCATCTTTCGATCCAGCTTTCAACTACTTTTAGTACTACGCAGCTATAGGATGGAAAGGCTCCAAAACATTGAACGTTAGCAATAACCTAGAATTATCTAGGAAACTTACAAATCTCGACGATTGCACGGAACTCGGGACGCTTGGAATGGAGAATGCCGAGACATTCTGCAAGGTCACAAGTAGCGAAACATTCAAGTACTCGACATTGTAGCATTAGTCGTGATATTGTACAACTTGGAATTGTATCACTTGAAAACAAAGGGCTATCCCTGTCATCTCTGTAAGCTAACGTCGATCAAAAAGAAGCAATGAGTATTTATGCTGCCGGGTTTACCGTTCGCGTCGAGTTCGATCTCGATAGCTCCGGTGGCGTGGGTACGTCCGCGTCGATTATCCCATCGCTCTCGTCCCAGCCCTCCTCTTCCATCCGCCGATTCGCCTCAATTGCGTAAATACCCAATAAATCTAGTCCTAACGTTATCTGCACTCTCCTCAAACCGCTCTCGGTAAGAAGAATAGCTGCACCTCGACGAGTATATTAGTTAGTGTAGGTTAGTGTGATTCAATCCGGGTTAGAAGACTTTAAAAGACTAGGGGACCAACCTCAATCAACGCGGTCGCCCACAGTCGCGGCCGGAGCTGTTCCGCCTCGTCATAGGGAGTGTACGGCGTTGCCGGAGCGTAGGTGAACGTGCTAGTTGACGGACGCGTCGTCTATAATGGACAATTTGCTTCCCGGCCTTAGCACCGACTAGGTACCAGGTTTTGTGCTGCTGGCTACTAGAGAGTCGGACAATCGGTAAAACTGGCATTAAAGGATAACTTACGTTGATAGGAGGTGGGAGGTTGGATCGGTCTGAAAAGTTTAATTTTATTACGTCAGAGTCAACCAAAGATTGCGTTCTTGCTAGAGTTCTTCTAGCTCACTTTTCGGAACTCTAGCAAATATGGGCCCGAATTTGTGAAAATTTTACAATTGAGCATAACATTCTTCAGTGAAGATCTTAATGGAGCGTTATTCGGTATCGCAGCCATGTTAATTGACGCTAATCTGCATAGCAAGAGAGCGGAGGGCATAGCAGAGAAACTAATCGAATCCGTCAAGATGCCGTCAGGAAATTGAACAGATTACGGTTCCGAAAGGAGCTCCTTTAAGAGTCATTGATTCATTGATAATATGGAAGGAAAACGAACGTTGGCAAGTCTTTGCAACGCACTTCGCAAAATACAGTGAAACTCTCTTGGCAAAATGCCAGCTTAGGCTAATCTCCGGCTCCGGCTGAAGTTTTACGGTGGTTAGCGGAAAGAAGAACTGTGCAGCTCTTCCAACGTTCATTTTCCTTCAATAATAGTTCTTACGCGCATGCGTCTCAACGATCCTCGGTGCCATGGCTACGGGGTCCGTCCACCGCGCCACCTCCAGCACCTGTTCGTCCGTATCCTTCTTGATCACGTACTTGAATATCCTGCACTTTTTAATTATTTAATATTAAATTTAAATGTGTAATTCAAGTGACCGACCACTTCTTGTTGCGGTAGATGATCAGGCCGAATACGGCGAATACGAGCAGAACTCCCACGACGATCAGCACGATCTCCCACCAGACAAGGCCAGGGGTCGATGCGGCCTTGAACGAGCAAGAATTTATAGTGGAATAAAAAGAACCGCCGCCAAATCATAGGGCGAGAGAGTGTGCAAAGGTGAGAGAATTATAATAGACTCATTTTGGAACGAAAGAAGCCGACGAATCGGTTTATTCCACTATAGTATCGTAGCCATCATTTTAGCTGAGTCAGATCTTTTTAGCGAGCGAGGCAAGGGCAGAAGAGAAACTGATCGAATCAGTCAGGGTGCCGTCAGGAACTTTAACAGATTTCCGTCCAGCCTTCCTTTAATCAAGCATACTTATTCAATAGTGCAATACCGGTTGGATATCCTTCTGGCAGACGTAGACCCCGCCTTCGTCCTGGACGCATCTGCAAAGAAACTTCACTGAAGATTTGAATCGATAACGACATCGGGAGAAATCAGGAGAAATTGCCATTTCATCGCGGTGCATTTCTTCACCCCAATTTAGCATACTAGAATGATTAGAAGAAAATGTTACGTTCCGTCAGTTTTTTTTATCAACCATACGGAAGTGAGCGTGAGCGTTTGCAGGCGAACTCTTTGGTCAATAATAACCAGTCAGAAAGCGCGAGAGCCAGCTAACATTTCGTTCGCATCGCAGGTCGCACTGTCGTCCGGATCGCAGGGCGTATACGCGCACGTGGGCGAGAGGGCGTGCGGATCGGAGTTGCACGGAACACAGGCGGTCTGGTTGACCAGCGGCTGCAACGGATATAGAGCTTCGTATTCCTCCGTAGATATGCTTCAGGAATGGCATGTTCAATTTAGAGGTGTACATGCGAGTTCTTTTCATCAATAGGTTTCATTGTTTTTGGCGACGAGACGCGTCGCGGTTATGAATGATGTATGAAACATAAGCATGAAAAGAACTCTCATGCACAGCTCTAGTGAAATTGTATGAGCCAGGTAGACCTCTTGGCATCGGAGATGAATTGCCCTCAGTAAACTCATTCTACCTTGAGGAATGCGTTGACTTCCGAGCACTAATCACGACTCCGCCATAGGAGCGCCTCCACTGCTCGCCCGTATAGACGGTGTATACCGGTAACGAACCTGCTCGTAGCCGGGATCGCAGGCCGGGCAGTAGAGCTGGATGGAGTCGGGGAAGGTGGCGGGGTCGGGGGGCGGGAGGGAGGAGACGTCAGTCGCCACGTGCGTGTCTTGCGGGCAGTCCAGCACGGAGCAGTTCGAGAGGCTGGTGGCTCTGCAATGGGTGTATACCTACCAGGAGGTGGAAACCGGAATGGTTACGTCTCATAAACCGGCGGTATAGACAACAGCTCCTCTAGTTTGGACTGTGACCCCACGCCCTCCCCTCTATTGAGAAATCGGGGAACGTTGGTGTGGTAATCAGGGACCTGACGCAAACCAGTCTCCGCAAGGTTCAGTTTATTTCGTTTATTTGTTTCACATGTTTCTTGACGGCCACTGACCCTCCTCCAGGAGCGGTGGTCAAGCCGGAAGGGCAGGGCGCGCACGCGGACATACTGTCGTCCTGAAGGATCACTACGCTGTTTCCGATCAGTCATCCGACTTTCAGCCATTGTCAGGCGTAGCGTATGGTTGAGTAAAGTCTTCCGTATGAGTGAGTGTTTGAACTTTTTCGTCAACACGTAATGTGTACCTTGTAAGTGCCCCTCGCGCACTTCTTGCACGACTCGTCCGCCGCGAGACCCGTTCCAGCAGAGCAGCCGGAGCAGTCGGCACTGCTCGTTCGGCCCTGGAAGAGCATGTCACGTCCCTTGATGGTTATGCTTCACTCTTGACTGCGGCACGGATTCATTAAAAAAACATAACCAAAGACAACCAAGCGCACGGCTTTTCAGTGGACAAACCAAGACAACCAATGTTTGTCCATTAGCTTGTGTGACTCACGGGTTCGCTAGTGGTCTGTCCCTCGGCGCAGCCATTGCAAACGCTGGTGCCTTCCTCGCTCTGAACAAAGCTGTTCACATCCTTCAGCAATTTCAGCAGCTTTCCGAACAATCGGCCGTAGCGCTGCCCTTATTTTTTCCTGTTGGGCATGAAGAAAATATGATTACTATTACACTTCAATGCTAGATAAAGGTGATAATCTGGAACGGAATCACATAAATTTAAAAATAAATACGGTGTATTTGAATAAATAAATAAAAATAAATAAAATTTCTGACCTGCCAGGTGCCCAGCGGACACACCGTACACGAGTCCGCGCTGTCGTCCGGTCCGTGGAAGTACCCGGCCGTGCAGGTTACTGAACCAACCGTCCCTCATGCAATTACCGCCTTACATCCAACGCTATCATTCCAAAAGCACAGACTCTGAACTCGGGCGTTGTACGTGGATGAGTAAATTAAAGGTTTCTACGCAATTCCTCCAACAGGGTTCGCCCAATTCTATCTTTTCAGCCCGCCCGTGTAAGCTTCTGAAGGTCCGAATCCGAGCTGCCTCGGGCGTACTCACTGAAGCAAGCGCCGGCCGAGGTCGCGCCCGTCAGGCCGCCTGTAGTGTAGTTGCCCGGACAGCTCTTGCACGACGAAGCTGATACCTCGTCCTGAACATATCGTATTCTGGAATAAAGATATGCGTTATGCTTTGCGGCTGCCAGGGTGAGTGGCGCAAAATTGAGAGAATTTAGAATCAAAGAGCCTGGCAGCACTTACGACAGTGCATTTAGAAAAGTGCATTTTGAGCAGTATCTCGTTTCGTGATAGGCCGTTTGATATAACCGATACGCCATTCGGCGCGCCAAGTGGCCGGGAATATGGAAAAACTGGTCATCAGATCGGAAAAGCTCATTTAGAGAAGTTATTCAGTAAAAACCAAAATATCTTGATACTGGAGCGTAGCGGCTGTTAGCCTGACAGCTTGACCTGATAGCTGTCTGCAGGACACGTAGCAACGGCACCATTCAGCGCGTACGTACCGGGAGCCGTTTGTGCTGAAGTGCGTATTTGGAAACTTTATGGGTGATTAGAACTTTTCAAAGTCTGCTTTGATTTTTTTTGCAGCCAGACAGAGGCAAATATGTTGTTTTTTTACTGAGCTCCTCACCGCAGTAGGGATCAGGGTCGGCCTTGACGGGAATTGGATAGTCATCCGGGCAGAGGATATCATCACGATCGATAACAGCGAACTCGACCAGTCTCTCATCGAACAAAGACGCTATGTCTGAGGACATTCTCGAGCTGTACGGTCCGAAAAGAATCGTCAGGATTAGGATTGCGCTAGTGATGTACCGCGTGGTCATCGTAAAGTTGAATAGTGTGATCGAGGTTGTTGTGACAACATCCGCGTGACATTCGAGCGAGTGCTTCGTACAGAGAGCCAGTAACGATCTGGCAAGGACATATTGAAAAGAAACAACGCTTTACTAGGTACAACGAGGAAGGAACAAACCTTCGAACCGATGCTTTGTCGATATTCTCCTCAAGCGCAGTTGCCGACAGCAAAATGCGACCAAACAACTGCAATGAGATTTTCTGCTTTGCGATTCTTAACGACACAACCTCGTGCAATGGTTCCGTAGTTCTGGCACAGGCTGGTGGATCGAGCGTGGGTCCGTACAGGGCACGATGCCATTGTCCCTGCAAACAGCAACTCTGTCAGTACAATGATGGAATACGAATATCACATCGAATATCATGTTAATGTCTGCAAAGTTCAGACGATTGAACGCTTTCAAAGTAACACACGTATCCACTAACTCCACTATAGCCGCACTCACCAGATAGTCGCACGTGTAGAACCGCGGCCCGGCCGGCACGAATCGTATGTCGTTACACGATACACTGGAGGTTAGCATACTCCCGATGCTCATTTCGAACGTAGAGAACGTGGTCCTGCAACGAAAAGCATTTAATTTGAATTTCAATATAGAAAGGAATCTTTTGAAGCACTTACACGTTTCCGTCGTAGACGTATGGCTGGGGAGCGGTGCACTCGCTGGAGCGCACGAAGACATCGAACTCGCAGACGCCAAAGTTACTGTAGACATCGACCGCCTTGTACACGACATGGTACGCACCTCTGCAAGGCTATCGTGAACGTCCATCGTAGAGTATCAGGAGAGGAAAATGCAAATCACTCAGGGCAATAAAGAAGAAAGACCCACGCGGCGAACACACTTCCACTCTGATAGTTGGACGTTACACTTGTCAGGGGATTGACGGAGTAGAACGTGGGCGTGGTCCAGGTCACATTGGTCAGTCGGGTCGTAGACATAATGTAGACGGTTGACCGGCAATTCACCGCCACGGGCGGCGTTTTCTCTAGGATTTTAGCGTCTCTGCGTAGCACTCTCAAGCTATTTTTGACATGACAAGGTAACAGGATAATCGTCATTACTCTGGACAACGGAGCCGTCGTAGCCAGGAAAGCGGTCACTCGCTTCGCAGATCCCGGGAGAGGACAACGAATGCAGTGGAAGAGCGGTGGATGCTATGTCCGACCAGCTCAGAATGACCGCTAAAATATTTTTTATTATATATAGTATCTCCAGGATTTTTTCTTTGCAATCCTCCACTACAAAGGAGAATTTGAGTAGGTGTCATAGATAGCACTAAGCTCGCTTACTAACAATTCGCAACGGGAAGCCAAGTGGAACAGCTGTAGGTGAACTGAGCGATGTTGGAGGAAGTCATGGCAAAGTTGTAAACCTTAATAGTCTTCCCACCTCAAAGATGATGTCCTGAGCAGACCTCGATCTGATTCACGAATCCCGAGAAGAAAGCTTCGCCCTCTATTATGGGAGGCGACAACGTGAGAGAACTGTTGAAGACGGTTGTCGAGGCGGGAGCACTACCTAAGTATAATATTACATACAAACAGATAGATCTGCCAGTATACCGGACTGATCTCCGTTTATGTAGAGTTGGCAAGTTTGTGCAGAACACACGACACAGAACTGAAGAGCTGATTATCCTACGGTATTGCGTGAATTCCATGAATTCCATACGGTAATGCATGAATTCGTCCCCACTCATACCATGTTCCATCGGTATGTATTGAACGACAACTTCTGCTTGTTTTCTCCGACATACCACGAGGTTGTTGTCAAGCGTAGAAAAGTGTTTCTGAACAGTATGATAATATTGGAGAAAAGTGAAAGATATAATCGTTCCTTTTGTAGCGCAGATTCCGGTACCTTTCAAAGTGACCCAATCAACTTCTAGCACATATTATATGAATCTCTAGGTGCCGATCACAATCCAGGTTAATGCTTTCTTATCTTGGAGTAAAATGGTATCGTTTCAAAGTATGAAAAAATCGCTAAAGACAGTAGCGGCGGAATTGCGAATTATATGTTTCGATATTCTAGACCATTACAGTTGAACGAGCTTCAAAGTAGAGAAGAAAATCTGCAGTCACATACATCGCACTCATGTCGAGAAATACTGCTTCGCTCTCATCTGTAGTAGGACGAATCCAGCCGCACACCGATATCGTAGTACTGAAAGTCAAATAAAACTTTTCGGAGAATAGTCTTACTTCACCGAAACAACGTCCACAGGGTTGCCAGGTATAGCTGGAATAAGTTGGGCAGTTGGATTGCCAACGTATCGATCGTAATCAGCTGGTTCTGAATCGTAAGAAGTATAGTGGAATAAACTGATCCGTCAGCTTCTTTCGTTCCAAAATGAGTCTAATTCTCTCACCTTTGCACACTCTCTCGCCTTATATTTGGGATGATTTTAAGACGGATCTTTTTAATCCACTATATAGCGGGATAAATTTTACGTCCTCTCTTATCTAATAATGGAAACGATCTACCGATTTTCTAGTTTGCTTTATCATGAAAACAGTAAAAATATATTTCATCTCTTTTCGTATGTGACATTCTTTAAATACTTGCTGATACACACTTTGTGGTGATAAATTATTATTATTATAAAAAGGCAGGAAAAAATCAACATCCCACCGCCTTCGCAAGTCAGCGGTATGGACCATTGGCCGGTTGCACTATGGCAGACTGATGAGGAGCGGACGGTTTCCCCCTCCTTTTCGCAAGTCCACTCAGCATACGTACCATTGAGAACAGCGAAGTCTGTGATAATCTGAAATTAGAAAATCTAATAGCACTATAATCATGATTTATGACTACAATTAATTTTACCTTGGAAGCTTTCATACACGGGCGTCTTGCCGAGTAGTGTTGCAAAGAGGTTCCACTGATTTCTCGAACTTCTTCCTCGCCAGAAGCAATTGTCGTCGATATAAGAGATGTGAGAGGTGGATAAGTTTGTTCCGAAGTTTCTGATACATCAAGTTCAGAAGATGCAGTCGTTTTCGTAGAGGCGGAGAGAAGTGTTGCCCCTGTTGCCTCTTCAGTATAGACTTCTGTAGATGTGAAAAAAAGGGAATGCGATGTTGATCCTGTTTGTTCTCCTCTCTGCAGTTCAAAAAGAGTTGTTGATATAGAGAAAGTACTAGGGTTAAAGGATGATCCTGCAGGTTCCTGCATATCAACCTCAGTAGTACTTGAGCCGGTTAATGAACTGGAAGAGAGGATCGTTGATCCCGATGAAGTTTTTGTTCCAGGCTCAGTGTTAGTTGAAGAAAGCGGTGGAGTGGAAGAGGGTGTGTTCGATCCAGTTGATGTTTCTGCATCAGCTTCAGTAATACTTGACGTGGTTGATGAACTGGAAGAGAGGATCGTTGATCCCGATGAAGTTTTTGTTCCAGGCTCAGTGTTAGTTGAAGAAAGCGGTGGAGTGGAAGAGGGTGTGTTCGATCCAGTTGATGTCTCTGCATCAGCTTCAGTAATACTTGACGTGGTTGATGAATTGGAAGAGAGGATCGTTGATCCCGATGAAGTTTCTGTTCCAGGCTCAGTGGTAGTTGAAGAAATCGGTGGAGTGGAAGAGGGTGTGTTCGATCCAGTTGATTTTTCTGTATCAGCTTCAGTAGTACTTGGGCCGGTTAAGGAACTGGAAGAGATGAAAATTGTGGTTCCTATTGATTCTCCTGTCGGAATCTCTGAGGGAGCTGTAGACGTGGAGGAAGGGACAGGCGAAACTGTGGTTCCTATTGATTCTCCTGTCGGAATCTCTGAGGGAGCTGTAGACGTGGAGGAAGGGACAGGCGAAACTGTGGTTCCTATTGATTCTCCTGTCGGAATCTCTGAGGGAGCTGTAGACGTGGAG
>LS909656.1:239455-252392 GCA_900490955.1 Micoletzkya japonica | reverse complement strand
GGCGAAACTGTGGTTCCTATTGATTCTCCTGTCGGAATCTCTGAGGGAGCTGTAGACGTGGAGGAAGGGACAGGCGAAACTGTGGTTCCTATTGATTCTCCTGTCGGAATCTCTGAGGGAGCTGTAGACGTGGAGGAAGGGACAGGCGAAACTGTGGTTCCTATTGATTCTCCTGTCGGAATCTCTGAGGGAGCTGTAGGTAGGGAGGAAGGGATAGGCGAAGTTGTTGTTATAGTTGGTTTTTCTGTTGTAAGCTCTGGCGCAGCTGTTGATATGGTGGAAGTGGAGCTTGGCGTTGTCGTTTCTGTTAGTTGCTCAGTAGGGGAAGCAGTCGTAATTGATGATGAGGTAGTTGTAAACGTCGGTAATTTGGGCTCTTCGGTATCGATTTCTGCTGTATTTGTCGACATTGAAGACGAACTTGTCACAAAAGTTGATTCTGTAGATCCTTCAGTACCGATTTCAGGGAAATCGGTTGGCGTTGAAGATGAAGTAGTCGTAAACGTTGATTCGGTTGATCCAACAATGCTGGTCGGCGAAGATGAAGTTGATGGAAAAGATGAAGTAGACGTGAATGTTGCTTCTATGGATGTGTCTGTAGACGGCATTGTAGTGATAGTCTGATGTCCTGTTGAGTTGGTTGTTCTGAGAGATGTCGTTGTGGTGGTTACGATGGTCATTGTTGTATTTGCTTTAGCAGGTGGTCCAGTCGTTGTGGTTGCAGTTGAAGAGGTCGTTCCACCTTCCGTTATTTGCGTATTCGTTTCACCGGTGGTAGAAGTGGATTCACGCGTTGTTCCGAGTGAAAAGCTTGTGTATGTTGTAGTTACTTCCACTGTAGACGTTTCCGACGAATGGTGCGAGTTAATGGTGGTCGTCGCCCAATCAAATGTTGTGCTGGAAGTAGTGCTACTTGGAGAAGATGATGGAAATGATTCGGAATGAGAAGTCTGGCGAGGCGTTTGGGTCGAAGTACTGAGTTCCGGTTCGTCAAACGTTGTCGGTTCCAGAGTTGTGGTTGCTGACGTTGTTGAGTTCATCTTCGGAGGAAGGGTCGGAGAAGTCGAGAAATCAGTGGTAGAGGTCGACGTTGTTGGCGTTGTTCGCACTGTGAAATTAATAGACATTAACATTCCACGAGGATAGTTAATCTAGTAAGCAGAACTTTGCGCGCTTATGCGCTTACTCTCTAAATGAAGAATATTCATCATAACATCTCTTTCTCAAAGGCTAACCAAATTGTGGTGGACCTGTTGGTTCATGGTAAGGCTCATCTGTAGTCGTCTTCAATGGTGGGGACGAAGTCGTCGAACGGGCTGAACTTTACCAGTTAGGCGTTTTAATGAATGGAAATAATAATAGAACAAATTTTCCGTACCCTTCAGAGTGGTAACACTTGTATGCGGATGCATAGTAGTCGTGGTCGATGTTGATGATGTAGACACTGAAATGCGCAGTCAATATTATTGACCGATAAGTTACGTAAGTATACTCATTCTAATTTATGCGGAACTTTTCTAGGTTGACTGGCGACCCGTCCTCTTGGCTCTTCCCGCTATGTTCTGAAGAAATGCAAATTGTTCGAGGAGCGAGCGTGCGACCGACGTTTGAATACGATACGGCTAAAATCTAGATATCGCGAACTGGCAGCAGCTGAGAATGAAGACAAAAAGACTGCAAATTTTCATACAAGAATAACTCTCGACTAAACTAAAAGTGATGTGGTACACTGTAGCATTTGTATAATTAGGTAAACCTTGCTCGCCCTCCGAACATTCAGAGCACCGTACTATGGGGCCATTTCACGGTATTCTGCCCCAATGCAAAACCTTTGGAAAGCGAAAAATCATTCTGTCATTTCCTAATGCGGTAGATCGGTGTGCCGCGCACCATGAATACATTGTCATGAACGACAAGGGAAGGGCATGGTGGTAGACACTAAAGCTAACTTCTATCAATCACCAAGAGCTTCCTAGAACTCTGAAAAGATGGCATCCTTGTGATTTTCGCTTTCCAAAGGTCTAGAACATTATGATTTAGAGGCTGTGGGGTCACTGTCTAACTAGAGAAGTGCATAGTTTGACGAGAAAAAAGAGAGAGCGCAACGGGGGATCCAAAAAAGAAGGAAAACAAGAGTAGTGCCGAATACTATCTCCATCGCGCTTCATAAATATCATAGTTACGGATTGAACGTTTTCCTCAATCCTAGGTACGTTCTACACTCCACACATATGCTTCCTGCATCACCACCTCTTGCCGCCGTAGTTGATAGCGTCGTTCGCGTTGTTGTGGACGGCATGGGAACGGAAGCTGCAGAAAAATGGTTCATGTTCAGTTTTCGTATCACAGTGTTCTGACAACAACGAAAATGTTAAGCGGACGAGATGCCGAAAAACACGCCTGACTTCGGTAGGAACTCTCATACGGAAAACACTGTATCCTCAACATTTTGACTCGTTCGCTTAACATTTAGAACATTGCGGCATTATTGGCTCACTTCTATTGTCAAGGAAAGAACGTCAACAAGTAAGCTGCCTTTCACACCTACGTACGTTCATCGCTGCCGTCGATGCAGTCTACTATCGAATCGTTGTACGCCTTCTGCTCGATGCAACGCGAGTTGTCCGCGCAACGGAACTGGCCTATTCAGAGAATTATGAAATAAATCTTTACATTCGCATACCACTCTACAATTTGTATACTATAGTAGAGAAATTGGGAAGATGTAAGCGTTCCGAATTTCTAGACTATATCTCTATGTCGAGATCTGAGCTAACAGAGAGTATACTGATAGATCTTGAAGCTTGACGAATAGGAAATTTTCGTATCATGTAATAAGATATGTAAACCTCATACCCGTGAAGCAAGCGAACGTTTGGCACGATATGTTGAGAGGCTGTGAGCAGTCGAAATAGCCCCATCCTCGATCCGTGTTGACCAAGTTGTCAAGCACTAAAAATCATTGAAGAATGGTGCATATTTTTGCATAGCTCTTCTAACTCGGGAAAAAGAGAAAAATAAAATTCCTGTTTACGAATTGTTCGTATGCTAGCGCCAACATGCTACTATTTTGAACAGTAAGAACGAAATTGGCATATCACTCACCCAACCCAACGCACTGCTCCTGTCCCAACACTTTAGGCTGTTCATCGGACCACGCGGGATTAAAGATGGAAGTTGTCATAACCGGAGGGAAGTTCGTTTCTTCTAGCTCATACGGATTCCAGGTTGACCTTAGGGGTGAATCAAAAGTAATGAATCTGTAATAAACGTTTCTCAAAATGAGTTGCCTACATATAGGCTGTCCAAAATGTAGCGCCCCATGCCGGAAGGAGCCGTAGCCGCATCCATGATAAGTCGTAGAGAGGGTACGATGAATTCCGGCTGAAATGATAACCTCTTCGATAACGCAAAGCATGCCTATGATGTTATCACTAAATTAAAGAAAAGTTATATTCCTATTATAGGAGGAGGTCAAAAAAGACGCAGGCGGTCCAGAGAACATAAGTTCGGAACATTGTTCTCAATCGTACCCATTACAATACGATCCAGTCGTCCACCACGGCCCTTGATCTGCTGTTAGCAGAACGCATAGGTTGCCGAACGCCATCCACCCTGAAGATGACATAAGCAATCCTGTCGGTTACTTTAGTATTAAAATAATATCTATCTAGACTAACAGTAAGGTTCTCCATCTAACTCTTTTTTCACTGTTCATGATCTGTAGGGACGCTGTGATATTTATGTAAGAGTGAAACATTAACTTGGAAAAGTCCAAAAACAACCTAATGAAGACAGTAATGATTTCTTTTTAATCCTATTTTGGTTCTAGTTATGCTACTATTATAGGCTACGTTTGGTTAGAATAGCAAAATAGTAAAAGGATCAACCCGTTCCAAGACCAGTGCACGAATACGTCGTCGACCCAGCTGTCCATTTGTACGGGTACGGATCGGAGGTACTTTGCGGAAGGAGCAGGAAAAGCAGGGTAAGAAGGCGATGGAATGAAGGCATTCTGCTGCTATGACAGTTTCGTCTTATGCGTATAGGTACATTGAATCATTTGCAGTGAACGAAGAAATTCAACATAAAGCGCAACATTTCTCTTTGAAGTCATAAAAAGAAGAAACTCAACTACCACTGATCATCAATTGAATAATAATTATCAATGAAGTGCGATGATGAGGGAGTGACGCAGCCCGTGCAATATAGAAGCATACACCGTCAAGAGGGGAGGGGGAGGAATTCTGGTCGATATGGTGGGCGGCTTATCAGTATGTGAAGGAGTGGCGGCGGCATTTGATGAATTCTGAGACTTCTTCTGCTCTTTAGTTTGCGTTATTATTAAAGTCGCTATTAAATACTTCGCAGTTGCACCGCATTTCAGAGATGATTGAAGAAAAAGGTAGTATATAAAATGCGAAAGTAAGCATTTTTAAACGTTGTTCAATTTCTCATTATAGCAGTTATCTAGCTGATTTATGTGCTTCTATAATAAACCACTGATTTCTCGGGCCTTTATTATGCATTGCTCGTGAGATCTCCTTGGATATGTGGTAATATGAGATCACGAATCGGCAAAAGGATGATATACGGGAGATTCGGGCGGTGAGAACGACGAAGACGACGAGGACTGAAGAGATTATTCGTTGACTTTCTACAAAAAGTATAATATTTAGAATGAATGCCTGAGTCTTTCATATCAATCTACGCGTCGTAGTGATCATCGAAACAAACATGCAGCCGCCCGTTGTCAGGCATGGCCCGAAACGCAGAAGCGAAAATAGCTGGCGAAATATTACACTGTTATATAACATAATTTTCTTATAAAACACTGTTAGATCTTTTAGGAGATCTTTTAAGAGTTACAACTTCAAATTGGGCTTTAGTGTATAAATAAATACCTCGACGCTGGCAAAGGTGAGCTGGTCGTCGAACTGGTCAATATCAATCGCGCTGGTTCCCTCGCTCTCGTCCAGCGACGTCCACTCGCCATCTTCCTGCGAATGATGCATCATTGAGGTAAGGCAACATTTCATCACATTGACTAGTTCATCAACCTTGATTTGCACACCTACAGTATTGATGAAACAGCTGATTTGATGAAACGGTGATTTCCCGTTACTGACCATATCATTCAAGTTTATTCTGGGTTCCTCACTATATCCTCCCCTCTAAATACTTTCAGACATTGCTCAGGGATGACGAATTTCATAGCATGCTTTTGAAAATATGAAGCCCAACTTCGTCCTCGCCGTACGGCATTCTTCTCAATCCAGCGCCCTCCCGGACAGAGTCCGTCTTCGGTATGGAATAGGAGGGCGTCACGTGCGGAATGCGCCAGGTTCCCTGGTCCGAGGGATCGTCCGGCGTGGGATGGGCGAAGGACACAGAGTGAGTATGTGGTGGCCGGGTCATGACGGCTGCAATACAGACTTATTAGTAAAGCAAGCTGGAAATATCCTTGCATTGTAGTAATATGTAGGTATAAGAGTGAGCCGGCTACTCACTCATACCTTCGCTTTGGCGAGTGTTCTTCATTTTTTATGAGCACAGATCGGAGTATGGAGCTTACTAATGCACACGTTGCCTGGATTCCGAGCACTATGATGATAAATACCTGTCGACTCACTCTTCTTACGGGTTGAGGTTTGACTCGAGGAAAGGGAATAAGACGTTAAGGCTTACGGCTGTCGACGATTCGCGGTGCTAAGCTCTCGGGAGAACGCGTGTCTGGGCCGGTAATCAGGGCGGCCTCGTCTGGCTGACGAAGACACGGGATCAGACTGGAATCAGCATGTAATGAGTAGATGTGCTTACTCTGGGCTAGGCTTCACAACATAGAGCATATTGAAGAATGTTATGTAAAATTATACCGTGAAAAATAACCAAGATAGTGAACCAAAGATGCTCATTGAAATATGTCAAACTGCAATGAAGGATGAGCAGCACGACAGCGCTTCTCGTGAGTATGGATGAGTTTTCAGGTGAGTAGTATTCGTGAATCAGTGAACTGCACTCCAGAATGTTAATATCACGGTCTCACCTCTTTCCTGTGCTCGTAAAGGTGAAGAAATAGGTGACGGCTATCAAAATGATGATAAATACGACGACAGACGAGACGACGATGACAGAGATCTCCCAGGCCGGCATCGACGGATTGCCCTCAAAAGGAATTTATAGGTGCAAAATCCGTCGATGCGACTGAGCCGGCTACTTTTCAAGCATTTTTGTTCTTTCCATTATCCTATCAGTCTCTTTACGTGTTATGAGGAAGAAACGGAACACGGTATTCTGCCCCAATGCAAAACCTTTGGAAAGCGAAAAATCATTCTGTCATTTCCTAATACGGTAGATCGGTGTGACGCGCACCGCGAATACATTGTCATGAAGGAAATAGGGAGGGCATGGTGATAGACACTAAAGCTAACCTTTATCAACCACCTAGAGCTACTTAGAACTCTGAAAAGACGACATTCTTGTGATTTTCGCTTTCCAAAGGTCTAGAACATTGTGGGAAGTTCTAGTAGTGCCCACGATTTTTTTATTTTAATTATAGTTATACTAAAAAGGAAAGATAGGAAAGCCTCACGGTAGTATTGAACGGCGTGTCGAGGTCCGCGCACGCCATGCACTGTGAGTTGTCCGAGTAGAGCGAAGTGCACCTTTAAATTATTAGGTTGTCCAGAAAGTAATCCAAGATTTTTTCAGAATTTTTTCTCTCACCCGTTTCAACAGATTACAATCTTATACTAGTACTACCTACACCTATAGTAGAGAAAGGCAGAACGTATAATTCGAAAATACGGTCTGGTAAATGTTACTGGCCTTAGCGAGAAGTGGAATTTATGCGTCATCTTCGGAACGATTTATTTTCGATTTTGCTGCTATCGATTTATTCTGCATGTTTGGGTGCTGCGTGCGTTCTTGTAGCTTCTTTTATGTTTTATTTTTCAATTTTTGCTCATTATTCAGTTTATGATCTTGCATCTGAAAACCGAGCTGTGATCAGACAAAATAATGCATCAAATGTGGTCTATTTCGTTCATGAGTGTGATACTATCAAGAAATACTCAAATTGAAAAAAGAAAACAAGAAATGACACGAAATTACAACAAGAGACCGCTGTAGCCGCTTCAACAGTTTCGCGAAATTCCCGGGAAGAATAAATCGTTCCGCGCATAAATACTTCCGTGTTTTATCTAGAGGGCCTGGCATCGGGGGATCCATGGACCGATTATATCTTCCTTTTTTCTCTACTATACGGTCCTTGAACCTTGAACACCCCAACTTGGACTGGTGCAGCTACCTACTTTTACAATTTAGTCGTAAGAACAAACTCATCAAATCGATCGACTCCCTTTGGCTCGCAATATTTTCACTGAAAGTTGATGGCTAATTCCAGTTGCATCGTCAACTTATAGTGCAAGAACGTCCCCATGTATGGGTGATAAGGTTTGGTCAAACTTGATCGCGCAGAGAAAATAACGAGGAAAACGTAAAGGAGTTGCCAAAACGAGTAGCGGGCGTCATTCTTTCCACTTCTCAAAAGAGTGGTGTATCGTGAGACGAACTTACCTATAGGGGATTGAAGAGTACTTTTTGAGGTATGCATCTATATCTTTATTAGTTACTTTAATTGAGATTCAGCATAGAAAAATCGTAGTGTTCGAACAAATCATTACCGTAGCACCCTAGTATCACCCAATTTAGACTAGTCATTATCATGTGGAATACGCAACGGCCTAAGCATCCTAAGACACTAATACTTATTTTTCCCTGAGCTAAGAAACAAGAGAAAGGTGCAGAGTTTCCAATATCACTCTACTTTTCGCAGGAGTGAGCTCACCTGAAGTATTTTCAAACCAAATTAGAACATGAATTTATAATCAATCTGAAGTGTCTTAACATTTTTAAAATTTTTAGAAAATAAATGTTCTCCGGTAAGTGGTGTTTGGTCTCAATCACTCCACCCCTAGCAGTAGAATGGCACGCGAAAACTACCATTGAAAAAATCAGGTGTCCTTGATTTAGAGCAACACACCGGGAAGATTTCACACTGTGAGCTTCTAACAACTACATATGTCATTGAGTAACACAAGGACTCATGTATCTATTACTATAATCTTTTGACTGATAGGTAATGCCTTGAAGGAAAGAAAAATAAAATGCTAGAAAGAAACAATTCTCGGATTACTTTCTGGACAACCTAATATTTCAATATCTTACTTAATTAGTTCTCATTTGCTAGTATTTTTTCATCATTCTCCTGCATATCATTGCAGCTTTCCATTGTATTTGCGCCAGTTGACCCCTAGTCAGAAGAAGCCTTAGGATGAGATTAGTATTTATAAAGTCTCATTAATTTTGGTCTCGTTCACAGCTCACGTCTGGTCCTCTCCACAGGACAGCGGTAGCTGGGCCGAGCACGAGCATCCCATACACGTCGCAATGCCCGCCTGCTCCTCTTTTATCGTACAGTCCTCGCACGAAGTCATGTTGACTGCATTCTGAACGCTGCGCCACCTTCTTGCAGATGTTTGTTAACGACCAAGCAGGTCCCCTAACACTCCAGTAGACGTAAAATCGTAAAATCGTGCAAAAATAGCGAAGTAGAGGACTGCTTCGGGAACTGAGCTGGAGTACGTTTCACGCACGGTTTTTTAGAACTTTAGCGCACAAGATTTGATATTATTGCCTCGGATAACATAGAGTCAAAAAAATTCCAAAAATATCTTGAAGCTAGAGGTCAAACAGTAGCTAACCTGGTAGAAGGTGTCGCCACAGGGCGTACAGTACAGGCTGAAATCGAAGTCGCCCGGGGGCGGGGGCGGGGGGAGGGAGGCGATGTTGGCGGAGAGGTGGAACTGGGGAGGGCACAGAAGGATCGTGCAGTCGTCCTCGGAGGTCGAGCTAAATTAAGTATCGGGAAAAACATAGATTACCTAGTACTGGCTAGATTACCTAGATACCTTGTACATAGATTACCTAATATTGGATTGTAGCATAAATTACAAATAATACTGATGGATTGCATTTTGGTGTTACAAAGTAAACCCATAGACCCAAGTTTTGTAAGTCAAACATTGCCCCCGCCCCATAGAAGATTTTTCGAGTCAAGATTCCCCCCCCTATTCCTTCCAAAAGATTTCTTACCTTTTCCCCTCGCTGCCGCACAGCTCACGGTGCATTTGAATAAATAACTAAATAAATAAACCCAACACATTGCTGGCAGTCGTAAGCCCCGGCACGCACTGACTGCACCGGCCCGTTGTATCGTCCAAAGTCTGCAATCACACCAATTTTTTTAGGATTTTACCAAAAATGGTATTTATCCTCTATATGATAAAGCATTCCACTCGGGTCTCTTGATGCTTCGATTCACAGTGAAACTGTTTTGAGGAGGGTGAAGCCTAATCGTGAGTAAGACTCACCCGATAGCTACCGTATCCGCACGGTATGCACTGCTCATCGGGTCCGATCTGCATGCCCGGATCGCACTTGGAGTAGCAGGCTGAGCGGTCGGTCGAGGCCTCAATGTCTTCAACAGTCGCTCGTCGTGCAGCTAACAAATATTAGTCGTATATATTGAAGGTATATCTTTAATGAGGAGACAAATCTATTGCGGTGTCCGGTTGCATACGGATGAATAGCGTTATTAATCGATAGTTAAAGAAAGTAAGAGCTCACGATGTCGTCAGTCGACGTGCCCAGTGGACAGGGATGGCACGAGTCGCGCGCGCCCTCTTCATCCTGGCAAGTACGTAATGAACCTACTAGAGAGCGACTATCGAATGACGTAATGACGCGATCATGCACGCCGAGAGAGCGGAGATGAAGAAAAAAAGAGAATGAGATATAGAGCGAAAGAGGGGGGGGTTATACCCGAATTGCCAACCTCGTAGGTTCCGAGGGGACACGCGACGCACGCGTCCGGATGGCTGAAATCGCAGTAGTAGCCGAGCGGGCAGCGAACTGCAAACCGTCACTTTCACATGTAATTATCACTTGTTTATTGGTGACTTTTCCGAGCAGGCCGTCTGTGGCGGATTTCGCCACCATTTTCCCTCCATCGAGTCATCCATATGACCCGCCGAACTTCCCACTCCACTGGTCTACAGTAATCAATTTGTCATCATTCACGTGATTGGTCGTACTTTGAGCTGTTTACGCTCATTTCCCCCCCCCCCTTTCCCCGTGAGTGATCTACGATTCTCGCGGTGCGCTGGCTCCGCCCCCTGCCAAGGGTATATAAGGCGAGCTCCAGATCAGTCCTCAGCCCACTTCCTCCGCCCAGCCCGGCATTCTCTCCCGCCCCGCGTCTTCTCCCCTCCTGGTCCGCTGCTGCCCTTCGCCCGCGCGTCGACCACGGCTCGACAGTCTACCCCTGGACGATCGCCACTCCCCTCGGACGCTCGACCCACTCATTCCATCCATTCCATCCCAGGCTCGGCGATCTTCTCTCCGAATTGATCGTCTCGAACCACCAGCACTTCAACTGACCTCGCCAGAGGGAGTTGACGCTGTGCACACCACCAATCCACTCCACCACCACTCTCCATCCATTCTCCCCTCCACTTCCTCCCCATTTCCCCTCACCCCTGTTATTGTGACATAAATTCTCATTTCTAACGCCCTTTACCTTCCACACCATATCGAGACGGAAGCAGAGGTAGTTACCGATAGCCTACCGTAACCGCCTAGCCCTTTTCCGCCATACCGTCAATACCATCTTCCCCATGATATTGTATCTAGGTAAGCTCGATCGTCTTGATTCGTTCACTTAACCTTTAGAATAGTGTATGCGTCTTACTGTAACACGAAGCCTCCGTCCAGCATCCGGTCTCGCCTCCGGTCGTGTAGTTGCCAGGGCAATGTGTACACGAAGTGGCAGAGGTCTGGTCCTGAATGGGGATCTCATTTTGACCCTTTTCCACAATGTTAAAAGCAATATTTTGGGATAAAAACTATATATTAGAATACTGAAATATCTTTTTTATTATTTCAGTATTACCTGATACCTGATACGTGTCGACCGGGCAAGCCACCATCGTTCCATTGTCACTGTATGTTCCCGGGGAGGTCTGGGCTGCAAGGGTGCAATTACTTGGCGCATAAACCATTCGAACCCCCTCATAAGAAGATGCATGAAGTTGAGTAACACTGAGATTTCATCATCGCTGTTAACAACGCGCTCACAACAGTAGACGGTTCCATCCGGGGCGGCTACGGTAACGGGGTAGTCGGGCGGACAGGCGGCCGAGGAGTACGAGATGTAGACGAGCCCAAGGGGGTCGAGCACGGAGTAGAGCAGGTGGGACAGGTTGGAGGAGGTGCTGAAGAGGAAGGGACAGTGGTAGCCTCAAGATGGTATGGTTGAGGAATATTACGTCACAAAAAGAGAACTCTAGCACAGATGGTATCTCGTATCCATTATTTATTGTTCATCCTAGTATTCAAGTTTTTGTACCGCCCATTCTTGATCGGACATGCGCTTTGTTTCCTTTTTTCGCGTAACTCACTTGGCCACAACGGTGAAGTTGAGCCTGACCGTATCTCCTATCGGAACCTCCGAACAGGGAGTTATGTAGACGGAGTAATCATCGGTCGAATTGCATATCTCATTTAACAACCTGAAAATAGCAGATTGTGAAGAACGGAAAAATTGCCTATGCCATGTTAACAGGGACCACTTTAAATACTGTTTAGAAGATAATGTGAAATAACCAACGTATCAATTGCAGTTTCCATCTCCTCTCGATCCTCTTCGCACTCTGCAGTACCGTTGTCGAAAATGATGTATCCACTGACCTGATGAAACTCATAGTCAGCTATCGTGGTCATTGAACAATTTTATAATATACTTGCAGCCGACAACTGGATTTCTAATTCTATTTGGACAGAACTGATTTGTCGAGCTTACGACGGAATAGGTTTCACAACTAAAAGAAAATGGAAGGAACAGCAACTGGATCGATGTTTTTGATTGATCGGATGGAATATCAATACAAACGAAACAATAATATATATTTGATGTAATAGAAAATAGCAGATGAAGTCAAGCGAACCGTCTGCGTGGGGTCCGTAGTGTTGGCACAGGCAGGAAGGGTGAGGGACGGAGAAAGGTACGAACGGTGCCACTGGCCCTGTGACAAGAACGTGGGCTTAGGGAGACCATTAGAGGTTTAAAATCGGTTCCTTTTGATGCGTATGTTTCACACATCATTCATAACCGCGACGTGTCTGGCCACCAAAAATAAAGAAACATATCGTAGAAAAGTAGCCGATCTTAAACCTCTAGAGACTATCAAGGGAACCCCTACACAGTCCCCGAAATTATAAGAGGAAGGTGATGGAAGTCAACTGGCTTATTTCTTTCACTTCCGCAAACTCTCGCTCTCGCGTTGTCATTTGGACAGATAAACATGTTTTTAATATGTGTAAGTAGATCTTTCAACCTGTTTTCCTGGTTTCTCCGCTAAGATTCATCTCGTTTCAGCCTAGGAACCTTTAAAGTTAGCAATACTCTAGACCTTTAGCAATACTCTAGACCTTTAGCAATACTCTAGACCTTTAGCAATACTCTAGACCTTTAGCAATACTCTAGACCTCTTGTTCACATCTGACCCCTCTCTTATCACAAATTGTCGTGTCATTCCTCCTCTTCCTAGGCTTGACCACTGTCTCGTATCATTCTCTATTCCTTCAACTCCCCCTATTCCCGACTCCTTCGATATCCCTGATTACAGGAACGCTGACTGGCCAGCCATTCAGTTCGAACTTTCTAATATCGATTGGTTTTCATTGTTCTCCTCCCTCCCTTCTGATCCTGACGTATTGTATGCAGCTTTCATGGACCAAATTCACCGTCTCCAGTCGTCCTATATCCCGCTTAAAACAATTACTACATCATCGCAGAACCTGAGTCCATCTTCCC
>LS909656.1:169851-214655 GCA_900490955.1 Micoletzkya japonica | reverse complement strand
AATACTCAAATTGAAAAAAAGAAAACAAGAAATGACACGAAATTACAACAAGAGACCGCTGTAGCCGCTTCAACAGTTTCGCGAAATTCCCGGGAAGAATAAATCGTTCCGCGCATAAATACTTCCGCGTTTTATCTAGAGGGCCTGGCATCGGGGGATCTCTGGACCGATTATATCTTCCTTTTTTCTCTACTATAACTCTCTCAAGTATTCATTCTCGACTGATTCTTCTGTCCACATCATCAATATGGAAAGCTACTTTCAAGTTTGAGAAAGATCATTACCACGATACAATCTATTCGCATGAAAGGATGGAAGTTATGTTATTTCGTTACTTTTTAATCGGTTTTTATCCGCTTCCTTCTAAGGGTTGTGGGTTTCATGAACAATGTTTTACATTTAACCCTGTCCGTGTTTGATTGTGTTTTCTCAACTGCTTCAAAGATTGTACATCGCAAACCTTCTCATATATTACTTTCTGAATTTGGAATGAACTATGTGCATACAATGTTACGTGCAAGCAGAAGCATTCGATAAAGGGACAGCTTGACAGGGGTACCGGGAGGGGAGCGTATTTTTTGGTATAATTTCGACCGCGTGCACCTGGTATATTTTCGGAGAGCGGGGGGGAAGAGACCGAGGAGGGGGGGGTACCCTGGTATATTTTTATACCAACCTTTTGGCATAAAATATACCTGCAACGCATGATGGTAAATGTTATACCAAAAGGTTGGTATAATTTCGCTCAGTATACTTTTACATTCTTGATAATGACCTAACTGAGGTAAGATAGTTGTCCCTTATGCTACACCACTTGAGGTTTTAGCTCATCTCAAATGTTATCTGGATTGGATACAGTGCCATCAATCCCTTTATCTAGGTACGTTGTCTCCAACAGGTAATGTTGACCAAAAGTTTGTTCATACTTTGGCTGCACACTCTTCGTGCCTCTAATTTTGGAGAATTTTTCTCGTTGTCATTGGGTAGAAATTGAAGGATACGTCACCATCCTTATAGTATACAATAAGAAATAAAATGCATTGAATCAATAAAGTGGATTTTTAGGTAATGATCACGCGAAGGTGATCGATGCAAGTCGCAGGCAATGCTCCTATTGTTCCTGTTATTGTAACGTAAGGCTTTAGAGAAAGGGATGAATAAAATAATAATTTGTCTACTGTAGCATACGGTATGACTGCAGACGTGACCGGAGAAAAGAATAAATGATTACCGTAATCTCCGTACACGAAGAGTTTATCGTGAACTGATTAAGTTTTGTCAAATTCGCTGTTTCGAAACATGTTTCTAAATATTAGCCTTTGTTTTCTGATTTTCGTTCATGTTCACGCTACCATCCGATCTGGTACTATCCGTATGTGCTGCACCTTCATCGGTTATCCCATTCCTTGGCGCTTTTGACCTTCCTCATGTGTTTGCTCTTTCGCATGTTTGCAACTTCAAATCACGATCCGCCCAGCTCTGTTGTCGTGCGGGGGTTCATCAAAACACTTTTCCCTACAACCTTGATAGGTCGCGACATGCATTCAATGCGCTCTGTTCTCTTACAATTAGTGTATGTGCACAACATTCCGCCAGTCCAATCGCGACTGCCTCTATGTCTTTCAACGCTCCCTACCCTCTCGCGCTTGACCTATCCTATGTAGCAGAATTATTATGCGTGCCCACGTTTCGTGTAATTTAGGATTTCATTCCTCTCATCAACCTGTCGGTGTGAAAATCCGATTTCGGGCTTGGTTTTCAATCCCAGGTATAATTGTAACCCTTCTAAGGTCACGCCTGGGGCATGGCTCAGTCCTCGGGGGCCTCTCGGTCCACCCTTCACTGGCTGAAGAAGGAGGGCCCTCCGATGGTCGAGGGACTGCAGATGCTCGTCCGGTATGCTTATTTTTCGCCCTCCGGTTTTTAAAATATCGTTTTATTTACAATAATTCTATCTAATAATATCATATGAACTATTCAGGAGCCAGCTCGGGTACGAACTTCGCAAGAAGGAGCGGGAGTGCAGCTACAAGTGCCTGCAGAAGGTCGTCATGGGAGGCAAGGTTAGGTGGACGGATATTTATGCCTTTAAGGAGGAACCCGAATGAGAGTGAAACCCGGAAGAGTTTGAGAGATCGAACTAATCTCGAGGCTTATGCATAGTTTCGATAAGCGTTTATCGCTTACCGTATGTTTCACAGGGGAAAAATACAGTAATTGATTGTAATTTACGGGGTAGGACCACTCCCGCCCGCAGGTCACTGCTTACTATGAAATTACCCGTGCCGTAGTGCGAAATTACTTACCCCCACCGCTGTACTAAGTTCTTGATTTACATCGACACCCTACAGCATTTGGAAAATGACCCCTACCGCAAAAATAATTTCAAGTATGAGTATTTATCCCCTGGCCCATATAATTTTATATACTTGTCTTACAAATACTTATATAGTTTGGCCAAATACTTGTATGACATTGATAAATAATAAAAGTTTAAAATCGGTTCCTTTTCCACTATATGTTTCGTTGTTTTTAGTGGCCAGACGCGTCGCGGTTATGAATGATGTGTGAAATATACGCATCAAAGGGAGCCGATGTTGAACCTGTAATAAACAGTCGTGTTCAGGTGGTCGATCCCTCCCAGCCCGATTCCCCCTCCTCCTCCTCCCCCTCCCTGCCCTTTCCCTCGCTTCCCCTCCCGAAGGAGATGGAACGACTCGAAGCCCTCCTCGCGGGTCTCAAGACCTATGCGAGGCTGGCGGCCAAGGTATGGGGTCTTTTTTTAAGAAATTGTAAAATAGGGGGACCGGTTGCACTTACCTTTTATGCAAAACACATTGTAATTTAGCATGCAATGTTAGATCGGTGAGCAAAAGCGCCTTGATTCATCGAAATTTCACTGTGAAAAAGTACATTAGTACATTGAAGGCCGCATGGTATGCTTACAAGGAGATGGTCTGAGCTCGCGGAAACGGATCCAAACGAAACATGTACAATTCGATAGAGCATGAACAACTAAGTAGTTTTCAGTTGTTTATTTTTGCAACGCGCAATTTTGAAGGGTGAAAATGAACACTTCTTTTCAGGTGGATCTCCACCATTGCGGGCTTCTCCCCCTTCAGACTCCCGGAGGAGCCATCTGTCAGCAATCGGCGTGGCGCAGCGAGTAAGGTGGGGGACCGGGGTACGGTAGGTATGGGGTTCGATCACCCGCTGGTGAAACTGTTTTTGCACTTTCCCCACAAGTCCGGGACTTGTCATCTTTTCGAAAATTTTGAAAATTCCTAATTTTCTCGAGAATAACGTATGGACTCTCGAGAATATGCTGTACATGTACTAGTGTTTTCACATTACTGTATAAGTTTATGAAAATCGAAAAAATTTCAAAATTTTCGAAAAAATGACAAGTCCCGGACTTGTGGGGAAAGTGCAACTTGTCATTTTTTCGAAAATGTCATTTTTCTTGTCATTTTTTCGAAAATTTTGACATTTTTTCGATTTTCATAAACTTATACAGTAATGTGAAAACACTAGTACATGTACAGCATATTCTCGAGAGTCCATACGTTATTCTCGAGAAAATTAGGAATTTTAAAAATTTTCGAAAAGATGACAAGTCCCGGACTTGTGGGGGGAAGTGCAAAAACAGTTTCACCAGCGGGTGATCAAACCCCATACCTACCGCACCCCAGTCCCCCACCTTACTCGCTGCGCCACGCCGATTGCTGACAGATGGCTCCTCCGGGGAGTCTGAAGGGGGAGAAGCCCGCAATGGTGGAGATCCACCTGAAAAGAAGTGTTCATTTTCACCCTTCAAAATTGCGCGCTGCAAAAATAAACAACTGAAAACTACTTAGTTGTTCATGCTCTATCGAATGATACATGTTTCGTTTGGATCCGTTTCCACGAGCTCAGACCATCTCCTTGTTAGCTACCGTACTCCTCTAAATATTCTCCTCGTTTCAGGGTGTCGTGCCGGGAGCCGGAGGACAGGTGCTAATTGACGGACGGCTGGTCCGGCCGCCGGCCTCGTTCTTCCCGAAAGACCTGCCGCCCTTCCCCTCTCTGCCCTTCAACCTGCCCTCAGGGCTCTTTCCCTCTGCCTCTTCTTCACTGTCTAGTGATGACGTCATACCGAAGCGGAGCATACCCATGGCGGCCGGGACGGAGTAAGTTTTTAGTTAGCCTTTCTGCTCATCTTTTCTGGTCGTTTTTTTTACTTAAGATGTTCGGAACGACGTGAAAAAATCGTCTTGCCAATGAATCAGAGCAGTATCTCATCTCAGTAGCTGATATATCCGATTTTATAAACAGCGCATTACTCTTTGCACCTTCAGTACTCCTCGGATTATGAATGAAATCGCTTACAATTAGATTTCGAAATATTATTACCCGATCAGGATGATTAGATCTAATGAATGATGTAAAGAGCGAGTATGGCCAAAAACTCGTGGTCTGGCTCCTTTAAAGGGACATGGAAGTAATTTTCAAGTGAAGCTTATATGAAAGATCTTGTCGTAATTAGTACAAAAACAAAAAGAAAAATAATAAAAATCAATAGTATTCGAGAAATGATTTTTTTTGAAATTTCGCTCAACGACGATGCTACTGTGTTTAGCGAAAGGAATTAAGCCAAAAGCGACATTCTTCTCAACGACGGAAGCCCAGAACGGAAAAAAATAAAACATGCGATTTTCGAGTTTTTTTCTTCGATTATTTTGCAACTATGTTTTTTCCCACATTTTGAAACCTTAGAAGAATTTTCATCGAATTTTAAAACTTGGTTAGAGGCTGCTTCCTCCCTTTAAGTATAAAAGGGAAAAAGGCCATTTCAGACAGGAATCGGACTTGACGGAGGAAGAGGAGCGCTTCCTATTGGAGGCGGTACGGTCCGTAGGGGACAAGAAGGCCGAGGAGGAACTGTTGAGGTATGGTAGGGGAATTACGGTAAGCTTAGTTGTACGGCACGTAAATGTAAATGGTAAATGGGCTACGTAAATGGGGGTTAGCCTTAGGGGTAGGGTAGGAGGATACGGTAATCTGAGGGGTACGGTAGATGGGATTACGGTAGTCTTGCTATACATACTAGTGTTAGGCTATTTTTGAAGTACATTAGGGCTATCGTAATGGCCTGTCAATGAGTATCATGTTCGGGATTACGGTAGCGGTTAGATAAAATATTTGAAGATTATTAATATCTCATGTTGCAGCCTGCACCACAAGCACTACGCGCCCACGTTGCCGGAGGGGTACAGGGCCAAGGCGGAGATGGAGGTATGTGTCTATACGTTCATTTTAATGGGAACGTTTCAAAAATGGTGTTACGGTACTTAAATTTGGTGATGACAGTTAGTGGAAGAAACTCTGCTATGTATGCAATCTGCATGAAGCATGCATAACTCTATTAGCCATGATTCCTTGACTCGGGTAAGGCTGGGGGGTAAATCGGTTCAATTGAGGTCTTCACCGACAAGGGCCACGAGAGGCGCGTGCCTGCGTCGCGAATTGCCAGGCACGAATTTAGTCTAATCTACGTTAATTTCTTTGTATTTCCGTACGAATTGGGAAAAAAGGGAAGAAAATCACAATGCGGTCGCTATCACGCCTTCGATGCTCTGCGTTTCACACACTAATATCATTGATTAGTCGCTTTTCTTTCCTTCTAGTATTATAATCTTTCTCTCCTCTCAGATTCGCCTCCTTCGGTCAGCTGGCGGTCGGCCTCTCGGCCGGAGCGGCCGCCGAGGCGACGCGCCGCCTCTTCCGCGTGTCCGCGGCGGACGGCGCGGCCGACCGCGTTATAGGTGCGTCCGGCTTTTGGCCCCGTATTCTCCGGCTCTTATCTAGTAGCTCTTAAAATAGCTAATAAATCAAAAATGTACCTTGATGCGCAGGTTCGGACAACCCGTTCCTGACGGAGGCCAACGCGAATCGACTCGTGGCGACGCTGTGCCGGGTTCGTTGGTCTACTCTTTCCGCTTCTTCCTACTGCCTCTTTCTGACTGTCTCCTTCTTTATAGTTCAGTGGTCATGATGCCCTGTAGGCATGCCCGTTATGTATACAAGCGTGAAAGATAACCGGGAAAAAAGAGCATAAAATATTGTCTGGTTCGTAAACTGATGAAACGAATAATGCAACGGAATGCAGGTCCGGGAATTGCCGGAACCGGAACGCCGTTCTATTTGCAGGTCCGCGGAGCGGCGCTGAAGCTGGGGCAGATGCTGTCGATCCAGGACTCGGACCTCGTCCCCCAGCCCCTCCTGGACATTCTCGAGAGAGTACGACATTCGGCCGATTTCATGCCTACTTCACAGGTTTGGAGCAATTTCTGGAATATTTCTTATTTTTTTATTTTTTTCTGCTGTTATCTGCAGAAACTGCTATGAATTCCATTAGAAAGCCAAGAAAAACAAACAAAAAAATGGTTTAAAAAATTCTAGAACTCATTCTGCAGGTTAGCCGGCAGATGGTGGCGTCGTTCGGGCCCGAGTGGCGGTCGCTGCTCAAGTCCTTCGATGACAAGCCCTTTGCTGCGGCATCGATCGGACAGGTAGCGAAAATTTAGACGAGTATATTATTGTATATGCTGTAATAGGACCTGGCGCATTCTTATGCTAGTAGTACTGTAGTTATTGGTATTAGTTATCAAGTTGCGCCGTAGTTTTACAGCACTTAGCAACGTGAAGGTTCGCAATCAGCCCAATTCATGCTCTATTCAGGTACACAAGGCAGTATTACTGGACGGCCGCGAGGTGGCGGTTAAGATACAGTATCCGGGAGTTGCGGAGGGTACGGTATTTGCCTTTACGACCGTATTCTTCTTCATTAAAACTAGACGAGCTTGCCTAAAATTGAAAACAAAATAAAAACGAATTGAATGTAAACTCTGATTTGAATTCCCGCCATTTGGTTTGATGTGCAGGCATCGACTCGGACATTGACAACCTCGTGTCGATCATGTCGATGGGCGGCCTCTTCCCGAAGGGAATGTATCTCGAGAACTTTGTCAGGGTACGGTAGTTATGCAAATTTTTACGCATTATTTACTAATTTTTATAATTTTAGAGATGTTTTTTTTCGTATTATAGGTTGCCCGACGGGAGCTCAAAGCGGAGTGCGACTACGAAAGGGAGGCCCGGGCCGCGAGCAGGTTTAGAGAGTTGCTCAAGGACAGCAAGGACTTTTACGTGCCCGAGGTGAGGAGGGATTACGGTAGGAGAAGGCTACGGTAGTATGTACATAAACACCAGAAAAAAGAAGAAGGATAACTGAATATTCTTCTGTCCTTGTCTTCCCGTATTATTATCTTGCTAAACGTGCTCTAAGCAACTGCTCGCGCGCGGCACGAGCCTCCCTTTCGCTGGCGTAACGATAGATGGCGGGAATTATTGCTTTGATTGTCAGGTCATCTCGTCGCTCTCGTCCAAACGTGTTCTGACCGTCGAACTCATCTCCGGCCGCCCCGTCGACCAGTGTACGGGCGAGGAGCAGCGAGTGAGGGACTGGATCTCCGCCAAGTTCATCGAGCTCTGCCTCACCGAGGTTCGTTAGCACTAACACTAATAGCATAGAGGCTACCATCGATTTCTGTGCCGAACGCTATAGAGGCATAAAGCGAACGCTGAACTGTCTGCTAGCGTGCTACCGTATTTCCAATGCACGAAATGCTTCAGCGTTCACACTCTATAGGAATGTCGTAAAATGTTACCGAGAAAAAAAAGCATCACAAAGTGGAGAAGCTTTTTTTTAAAGCACGCTAATCTTCACTCTATGACTACCGTAATCCTCTCGTAGATCTTCGTCTGGCGATTCATGCAGACGGATCCGAACTGGTCCAACTTCTTCTTCGGCCGGCACCCGACCACCGGCGAGAACCGGCTCATTCTGCTGGACTTTGGCGCGACCAGGTTGGCGACCGGGTTTTGGAAATATTGAATGAATGAAATTAGAAAGATTACTGTAGTTCTGAGAATGAGTGGTACAGTAGAAAAAAAATGGTATAGCTGGTTGGCAGATAAATTGTCACTATAATATTCATAAAATATAATGACAATCAAAATAGCAAATCATAAATGTCCTCGTAGATCGTACTCGAAGCCGTTCGTCGACCTCTACATGAAAATTATCAAGGCGGCGTACGATCGAGATGAGAAGGAGATACTCAAGTAAGCATTACGGGATGATCAGAGCTCGCCAATCTGTACTGCTTAATCGAGACTTCTTCTACTTTTTCATGGGTGCTGGTTGCAGGCATATAGCTTACTAAAGGCATTCGTATTTGTGCTCCTCTCGCAATATTTTTTTTTACACGCGAGTCTTTATATCACACAGTACACAATACTCATTTTTTTTTTCAGTTTTACAACTTTTATCAGGACTAGCAGTGGATGGGGATCCAAGGGAGGGGCTTCGATATAGATGGGAGAGGTTAAAAACTTCGAATCTTCAAAAACCCACTCAGTCCGAGTTGTCGTAGAATCTTGAGTAGTCCTCTCGATCTCGACATTCATTCTCTCTGCTCCCCTCGCGTGCGGTCGGCTCTCCATTTCGTCTGTCATCTGAGTGCCCCACGCCTATTCAATCGCGGAAAAGAGGATGGATCCTCCCCCCTGAAGACTTGGAGCACGGGGGGAGTAGCTCCAAACGAGGATCGAGAGGACAATACTCATAAAGGGGAATATTCTTAAATATTTATATATTTAATAAAATATTCTTGTCGTTATCAGATACTCGCGTGAAATCGGCTTCCTGACCGGGTACGAGGACAAGATGATGGAGACGGCGCACGTACAGTCCACGCTCATTCTCGGTTAGTCGTCCTTGAGACATACCTGGGCATGGTTGTCCGCTGCTATTATTGACGAGAACGTTCCGTCAGTAAACGCATTCCCCTGCGTTGTCTGAACTCTCTTCAAACCGCTTCGCTCTCTCGTCGGAAGTAGGAATGAGACGACTGACGGAACATTTTCCTCAACCATGTCCGATGCCTTGAAATACTGTAACAAAAAAAGAAACTGAATCGTATGCAAAATTGTATGCGGTTTCAAGAGCGGAGCGTTCTAGCGCTGGTTGCCTTTCATAATAATTTTATTGCAATTTCACGAAGAAACGCGGGTTACAAAGAGAAAGAGAGAGAAGAAGTAAAAACATATGAAAATGGCACATAAGAGAACGAGAGTGACTAATTAGAAAGGCTTTTCTTTTTTTCAGCGGCATTTAGGGTTGGCAAGCCGATTCATTCTTCGTGTTTACGTTTTACGTTAGGGTACTTGGGTATCTCTCTCATTCTCATATACATTTTGAAACCTACAAAAAAATCTCGTAATGACGAGTAGTCGATTCGATTCAGGAGAAACGCTCGCCTCGCAGACGCCCTTCGACTTTGCCACGCAGAATGTGACGAAGCGCATCCACAAGCTCATTCCGGTCATGGTCGAGCACAGGTACGGTCGAATTATAATAGCTTGTTTTACGATGTTTAAGAGGAGACGCAATTAGGAATAATTGGGGCTGAGAAGCTGCGATTTTTAGTAATGAAAGATAGATTTGAGGGTAAAAAATATTGCATGGCTCATTTTCGCGATTCAGACTCACCTCCCCGCCGGAAGAGGTGTACTCGCTGCATCGCAAGCTGTCCGGTTCGTACCTCCTAGCCTCCAAACTGCGGGCTACCGTATCCTGCGGGCCGATCTTTAGGCGCATCTATGATAGGTTAGTATATACATATGCTTCATATATAGTGGATTAAGCCAGGCCGTCCGCTACTTTCATTTCAAAAAGCGGCAAATTCTCTCACTTTTGCACACTTTTTTCGGCGATTCGGAATTATTTTCTCTCTTTTTATTGTACAATGAGTGGTGCAGCGTACTGCACCTAACATTCTTATCGGTTTTCTAACCTTAGATGGCACTAATGAAATAGCGACATTCTTGTAGGTATCGATTCGGCGACACTGGAGAGCCGGACATCAATATTGACTAGATTCGATTTGTTTTGTTAACGTCGTGCTATACGGAGAGTATTACAGATATTATGTATATTGCCAAAAAGTTGTAGAAATTCATAGCACCATGCCTGTGTTGACGTTAGCCATTTGTTGCTCGTATGTTTCGGGTTATCTCCTTTTTCTCAGATGATGCATTTTTCAACGAACTCGTACTGGCAGGCTGAACGGATGACGGAGTAAACAAGTGAATTTCCCTTGCGACAGTGTTACTAATCTTGTAATGTAAGTAAGCGTTCAGGAACACATGTGGGCACAGCCCGTAAGGAAGGGAGGTAGCCTCGATTTTCCGGCCGGTTTTTTTGGGTATGCTTATGGGAAAGTAGAGAACCGGTTTTTTACATGACTCTCAGCCCCGTTTTTTTTATTTTGGGGGCTACCTGCCCACGTATAGAACGCATTTCACAAAATGACAATGAGCGCTGAATCACTTGCCCCGTAAACACGCGCAGCAACGAATTTATCATCAAGTTGAAACGACTTTCTAGGAATAGCAAAGGGGGGGATTACAGAGGGAGATGAGTGGGCTTTGATGTAGGAGGACAAACAAGGATGGTCGGAGGCGACTTGAGGATCGAAGCACCAGAAACCATCATTCTGAAAAGGAGACATTTGAAGAGAGGAAAGCTAGTGCAGTAGAAATCGCAGGTTCCGCTTACGACGTTCCACCACCGTGAATTGCTACAGTCCCTGCGTCTGTCCAACTTCCCTGCTCCCTCGCGTCCACTCTCTTATTTTTAAATAATATCCGTACTCTACTGTCCTACGGAAGAGAACGCTGTGTCGTGTTTACATTCCTATACGTAGACGGGAAAGCCAAATCTAGGCCAGCACGTCCAGTACTGGACAAGAGAAAGTGCGCACACTAACAATAAGGTCGGGGGGGGGGGGCGTTGATATGGTGAATCTCATCCCACTTATATATATATATATATACTTTATTGCATAACACAAGGAATTGCGATAAAAATAGAAACTTCTAAAAAAACTAAAAACTTCATAGCCTCATTAGCTCACATCATATAGTTTGCCTTGTTTATTCTTCAATTGTTGCAACCCTCTCAGCTAAGTAGTCAGCACAATTGTAAGCATGCACTTAGTATATTTAATTGGCATTCATCTACTCTTTTGACTAACAATAGCCATGTTACAAGCTCAGACAATGGTGAATTAGAATGTTTGGTATAGCGATTAAACTAAAATTCTCTACAATAACGGAAGGCTTATCTCTAATGAGGAAAGTAAGCGGCAGATGATTTGGAGAAAACGGGGAGAAAGTGGAGCAAAGTGTGAGGAGAAAAGCTGTGAGCGCCCCCGAAATTTGCCGTCATCTTTACTGACTATGTACGATGAAGCAGAGACGCATGCATTCGGTATGCCTCTGTGGATCTCGTAGTCATAGAGAACCACAAAAAAAGATTAAGACGAGAGAGAAAACCGCACGGCCGGAACAGAAGATCGGGAAAATCTGAGCAACGGCAAATGATTTAGTTTCACTCTCGCACAGCGCACCAACACAGAGCTCACCCGCATAATGCAAAGCAATCTTCCCGAATTCAATACTCTTCACCTGCCGCAAGCTAGACCTCGGAAGATAAAGCTTCCGTAAAATGCTATCACTTCAACCAAATCAAAAAAATAATAATTCTCTAAAACCAAACATATATTCACCACTGTCCTAGTTAATTTATAATATTAGTATTACTTAATTATCATTTTTCGCCCAACCTTAGTATAATCATACTTGTTCTTCTACAGCTTCGCATCTTTTTTCAATTTCTGTGTATTGATAACTCTATTATTTTGTATTCATTTGCTGTCAGATCACACTCTATTATTTTGTATTCATTTGCTGTCAGATCACAATCTTCGGATTTTTTAAGATATACTAATTTTGAGCAAATGCGTATTTCCACTTCTAAATAACGCAATTCATTTTCATAGATTTTGAACGGGGCATAAGTTTCTCTGGAGAGCTAGCATCATACAGTAACCTACCGTTACAATCCCCACCGACGTAGCCAATAGCAGGGACTGGGAATGCTCCTTCTGGCTTCCTTGAAATGCAAAATATCCCGTTAACGATGAACCTTGAGATCAAAGTTAACTCGCGAAACAATGACGATATCAAAAAGAATAAGTCATACTATTGCGTAAATGAACGCTGAGCCTCGCTTCAGTACATAAAAGTATTTCTAGGAGACAAAATGAAATCGTATCTTACTGTTAGCTTAGGCAAACTTTGATCTTCAAACAAGGGAAAAGTATTGAACGAGCAAAATGCATAATTTCTTGTTTAGAAGCGACCAACATAGAGTAGGACATTTATCGAGTCGGTACAGCGTTAAAAAAAACTTTGGAATTACGAAGAAAAAGAACAATTGGCCATTCGAGGAGATCAATACTTGATGTCGGGTCGGGATCTGCAATGAAGGGCATGAATACGGTAGTTGAAATTTTAAAAAAAAACAACATATCAAAACGGCTAAGACTGTTATCTCACTCTTACACTGCTGCTCTCGCGCCGAAGTAGGAATTACGTAAAAGACGGAACATTCTAACCAACCACACTTACCCGTCCGTTTTTCGCTTCTCCATAATTCGGTTGATCTTGTCCAGGTCCTGGTCGAGCTTCTTGTCCTCAAATTTTTCCTACGTTTCTCCAGATTCGGATTCTTGATTGTCAAACAACAGGCTAATCCCATTTCCCATTTCTACTGTTTTGGCATTATCTGATACTATAATTCCTCACCTGAGCCTTGCCCGTCTTCCGTCCATCGCCCTTCTTCACTCCGTACTGGTAGGCAGCCTTCACTTCCGTGTTTCGCGACGACTACAAGAGGAGAATCACGAGCGATTGCACAATTTGAAATCACCAGTTATTATAAATTCAAAACAAAACAAAAAAAACAACAAGTAAGGAATATGAAAAGCCTCCTGTCCTCCCGTACCTTGGTAAACTTCTCCCCGCCATCCTCATCGCCCCACGCACTACGGCCCTTCTTCGCGGCCGGACCGCCCGTCTCCTCCTGGACAGCGTGCGAGTTACAGCGTGCGAGTACGCCAATACAGCCAGCCCCACCACCGTACCACCCACCTCGTCATCAGAATCGCCAAAGCCCATGTCCAGCCCGCCCGGGTAGCACTCGTCGTAGCTGAAAGCAGTTCTCATCGTCCAAGTGCGTCCTTATTCAGATAAATATTATATAATAGTACCGAATTTCTCTTCTTATTCAACCCTTCTGATCCTGTTTGTGGCGTGTTTTACCCGAAAACGTTGGCTTGCAAAGGCCTACGCCATGTGAACGGTAACGTGGTATTTGAACCGTTTTTTAAAGGTTTTAGAGGATTGCCAGGTTTCGCATCGCACTCATAAGCGGGTAGTTGAAGCGGTGATATGATATGTCCTGCGAACACGGCGGGATACGTACTTGACGTATTTGACATGTATTTTGCGGTAGGGGCAATCAATTTTCTAGCGGCCGTAGGGCGGGCATGTAAGTCGAGAATTTAGAACAGCGGTGGTGGTATTTTCGCGCGGTGCGGTATGCGTCATTTTATAGCAAAAGACGATTTGCGTGCGGGGGAGGGGTATTATGCGCAAAAATATAATCAAATACAGTATTTTTCCCCTGCCTGCGAACAAAGCAGAATAAGAGCATTACGCTACCGTATGCTACACTTTCCACTACTACTCAATTTGTTTGCAGAGAACTGTTTGAAAAGTGCTCGCTATACCACTTCTCTTCACGTGCTCACACGGTGGAACCCCCCCCCCCCATTTTGTCAGTAACTTAACTTGGTAGGCGCTTTATTATTCCAGATGCCTCATTGATAGGCTAACATAAGCAACACCTCAAGTTATTCAATAACAGGTTCTAGTCAAGAATAATGGACGGAAAAGCTGCCCACGTATACTTCTCTTCCCTCTATATCCATATCATTTCACCATTCTCTTTTTCTTGTTTTAACAATGCATTTCCTTGTGAGATTGCAATACCGTTAATATTATTATTATTATTATATCTTCCATTTCCAGAATACTGACAAGCCAATTGACCCCTACTCCTCGCTCGCCCCCCCTTCATACCCATCAGTATCCTGCTTCCGCTTGGCCAGCTTCTCCTCCAGCCTCTTCGCCTCCTCAAAGCGCTTCTTCAGATCCTCGCGCGACTTCTCCTCCGCCCTGCAATTTAAGAATAAATTATTATGAAACTGGGCAATTATCACCGGCTATTAGGCTATGTGATTTAAGAACTAAACCATACAGTAGCCTCCTACGTCCCTCCCCCTCCCCCTCCCCTTGACCTTCGCTTTTCCCTCTCCCTGTCCTCCCGTTCCCTCTCCTCCCGCCGTCCATCCCTCTCCTTCCGCTCATCCCTTCTTCGGTCCCTGTCGCGATCTCGGTCATCCTTGAAGTACATAGGATATAATAGAATAGGTGCCATTTTCATATAACTGCATACATTTTAACTGCCATTTTCATATAACTGCATTTTCATATACCTGCATTTTCATATAACTGCATACATACATTTTCATATAACTATTTTCATATATATGCTGTATTCCTTCACTCTTCTTCTTCTCTTTATAACGGGCGTTTCTTCGTGAAATGGCAAACGATACTGATTAACCATGTCCTGCATAGGTTTTGCAGTAAAGCCAGTACATATCGAATTTGCATAGGCAACAATTCTACATGGTCGAGAACGCCAATGCACCCCCATAATACAGGCACTTTAGACAAAATCAAGAACATGATAATCTGAAGTACGCCCATATTCCCCCATACCTCCCCCCCCCACACCAACCTTCCGTCCACTCTCTCCAAAGTAGTCCCTCTTCCCTCCTCCTCCTCCTCCTTCCTTCTCCCTCTCCCTCTTAGGAGCGTAGTCACCCGCATCGTCAAAGATCGACGCCTCGGCCGCCTTGGTACGTTGCTGAAAAGACGGGATTACGGTAAGGAGGCTACGGTACAATATCCAGAAAAAAAGTTGAGAGAACGTCCCACTTTCCCGTCACAGCCTCCTTATAAGAAAGGGGGGTGAAGCCTGTCGTGATGATAGGGATAGTTCTTCGAAATCAGAAAAGAAAATACAATTAGAAAAGAAAAGAAAAAAATTTTTTTACGTAATAAGAGAGGAGTCGGGTACCTCTTCGCTGCCAAACGCGTCGCGGACCTTCTGCTTCTTCTGCTTGTCCGCCCGGAGGTAGCTCAGCACCTAAAACGGAAGCATTTACTTATAATAATAATAATAATGATAATAATTATTATTATTATTGTATTCTATTGAACACACATTATATTATAAGAGATAACTACACCATCAAGGCTCAATATCTCCAAACCTGCGTCAGCTTCCCTATCAGCATGTTGTTGGCGTTGACCGCCGCATTCGATTCCGTAACCGGGCAGTCGTGAACCGATCTGAGCGAAAGCACGACCGTACTCGCACCGTGCAACTCCGCCTACGGCGTCCCACTGAGGGGGGGGGCCGTACGCGCGTACACGCACCATGTAACTAACTGCCTATGATAACCAGCTAATAAGGGGGTGGGTGGGTCGTATGGGCGTACTCGCACGCCGTAACCGCCGCTTACCGTAGCAGCGTCGTGGGGACCTCGGGTGCGTCGTCGTCAAGCTCGACGACGTAGGCCATGCGTCCCTTGCCAAAGTGCTCGTTGCGAAGGGGCGGGTCGGACTGGTAGCGAAACAGTTCATTCTAGCCATGCGCATATAAGACCCGTGCAACTAAAAAGTCAGAATGGTATCCTGGCACGGTAACAAAATGCCGGCAAGAATTCAGGTGGAATCTTGGCATTCATTCTTGTTACTGCGCCAAGATACCGTTCTGACTTTTTTAGTTCCACGGGTCTTCTTATATCGAATAGCGGCTTATCGAATCATTTCAACGTATCGAATGACTCGAATGACACACGTCTACTGTCCCTACCTTGAACAGAATCATCTGCAGATTCCGTGCCATCAGACTCTCCGGCTGTTTGTCGTCCTCTTGCGGCCCGCGGCGACGCGTCTGCAAATTAGCAAAACCGAAAATTAGAAATGCTAAAACCAGGATTCCAGTTACTGAGCCTCTAGCTACTGAAAAAGCTGATAAATTCCACCCCTTGAACAAACAAGCGCAAAGTTTCCGAACCTTCTAAACTATTATAATCAGGGGATAAATACTCATATTTGAAACTCAGTTCGCGGTGGGGGCAATTTTCCAGTTGCGGTAGGGTAGCCAATAAATCGAGAATTTAGAAATGCGGTGGAGGCGATTTTTCACTGCGGTATAGGCCATTATGCAGTAAGACGATTTGCTTCGGGGAGGGGTCGCACCCCGAAAAATGTCATCAAATACATAATTTTTCCCTTGATTATAATCAGAAGATGCGTCTGTAATATATATGTCAAGAGGAGGCGATTCCGCAGAGGATGCAAGAACAAAGGAGGGGGGGTCCGTTCTGGCGTACTCGCACGGCGTAACTCACCTCCAGAGCCGCCTCCAACTCCTCGTCGTCGTCCACGTCCACCTTGGTCTTGGTGATCTCGGCCCGAGCCTGAATGAAACCCGGCGAGGTTATGTTTCACGACGAACATTTAGCCATTCCTTCCTTCTAGAGATCAATTCGCGTTCTAGTAGCGTGACACACACCCATGAATAACGAAAAGTGAAAAAATATTTTACATATATTTTCTTTTTTTTTAAATAATTCGTCTTTTTGAAAGCCCTTAGACGATACCTTATGCAGCAGCGAGTAGTCGAGACCCTTGACCAAGTGAGTGTGTTCCATGTCTCCTCCGAGGTACTTGGACTCCTGCAACGAAGGTTACGGTTACGGTAAGTGTTACGGTAGGAGTACTGTAGCTTAGCCATGGGCCACAGTCCAAATACTAGGAGCTACTGGTTTTATCAAGTTAGGTTTCCGACAAAATGCAGGCCTACCACACGACTGGTCTGCGTGTGCCCATGTTTATAAGGGTGGCCGTATTCGCGTACTCGCACGCCGTAACTAAACGCCTACCGTACCTCGATGGCCTGCCTCCTGCGTACGGTCTGATCATAGGCCGCTCTCCGGTCTCCCGGCATGGCCTTGTACGCGCCGGCCATCCGCGGATCCATCTCGGGCTCCTGCAACGATTTCTCGGTTTACGGTAGATTCCCACGTGCTCAGGATCCGCTAGTAAGCTTGCTGCAGCAGCTGCAGAGATAGAGCAATTTTGCCAGGTTTCCACATACAGGAAAATTTCAGCCACTATAATGAGAAGCTCACAAATGTACGCTTCAAAAGCAATCAAAGGCAAGCCCCCACATCAGCCTTGGTTCGGCGTTCGGCCGCCCGATCGCGGTAGTTCTTGAGGATCTCCTTCAGATTCGCGTCCTCGTCGTCGTCGTCTTCCTCCTCAGCTCCGCCATCTCAAAAAATCAACATAACTTTCACGTCATTTAGGTTATCTGGCTTCGGTTCCGATAACGACGACACTTTTTTATTGGATGGTTGGCGAAGCATAACCAATAGAAGGACAGGAATCGTTTGTGTTCAACCAATCAACCGTCCAGAAAGGACTCCTTATTTCTGATCCCGATAAGCACTACTATTTAGGGGGGGCTTATTGGTCGGTTTTAAGCAATAAAGATGAATATTGTATCGTATCAGTTCCTCTAGTTTGCTCGCTTTTAGTGATGCCCGATAAAGTACGATCATAACCGTACCTTCACCATCCTCGCCCACCTCCTTCTTTTTCGAGGGCTGCTTGTCCTTGTTGTGGTGGAACTGCAAAACAAATATACTTACTCACCTCTAATATAATATTTATTGACCCTTCTATTATATACTGATTGTGAGTGCATGAGCTAGCGAGCAGCAACATTATAGTCCGGCGCGTAATATGAAACCCTTGAAACATATCTAAATCCCCACAGCGGGAAGAGAAAATGAAAAGAAGTCATCATTTGTTGCATCCTTTCCCGAGCCTAATAAATAAACAAATAAATAATTAAACGGGAAATAGTTCAGGAAAAGAAGAACTTTGGATTGTACCATCCCGTCCTTGTGTCCTACTGTAATATAGAGCTCTTGAAGCATAACTAAGCAATAAAACAAGAATTTAAAAAAATAAAAAAATTGGCCCGTACCTTCTTGTACTTGTGCCCGGCTCCACCCTTCTTCTTCGGCTGTTGCTGCTTGGCCGCCTGCTTGTGCGAGAAGGCCGCGCCTCCTGCAATTCCACTAGAGGTTTAAAATAGGTTCCATTTGATGCTTATGTTTCACGCATGCATCCATAACCGCGAAGTGTCTGGCCACCAAAAATAAAGAAACATATCGTAAAAAAGTAACCGATTTTAAACCTCTAAATTCCACTGATTAATAATAATAATATTTATGCGATTTCACAGAGAAATGCGAGAAGAAAGAGAAAAGAGAAGAAATAGCTGTGAAAGAAGGAAAGACTAAATGGGGCACTAAGCACGATCATTACGTAGTTGGTAAACAGTCAGCGTTGATTATCCCAGAACCCCCACCATTTGATCAAATCGGTCATCTCACCAACCGTGGTCTACATACAATTAGAGCTCTTGAAAGACCGATCTGATGAAATGGTGCTTTCCCAATTATCCAACTACCTAAATTGTCCGCAGGATCACACCTTGAAGGAGTATTAAATTTCGCAGAGTTTGATAGTTTATGATTTCGCACGTCTTTTTGGAAAATTCGCTTTCCATTTTTACGGAATTCGCGAAAAAACGTTCCCGTTAACCTTTGCTAGCCGTCCTCGCCCCGCCCCCTCCCTCTCCTCCCGCTTTGACCGGCGCTGCAGCCTCGCGCTTCTGCGTCAGCAACTTGCGAAAGTCCTCATTTCGCAGATTTCTGAAAATTCTAATATATAATTTCGCTGACTTCTACAGGAGTCGAAAAAAGCTTTAGCGTGTAATAGTCATCAAACGCTCAAGGTAATCAGAAAGGCGGAAATCGACCACCGTACCCCGTTTCCATGATGATGAGACCCTCTTATTGGCAGTGTTCAGTAAGCTCAGCTACCGTAACCTTTCTGTAGCACGATACCTGCAGACAGCATTATCACTTCACTCTTTTGCGTCGTCGGTCTACAGTGCGCGACAATCAGTAAGGAAAACTAACAAATTTTCGGCGAGAGCATACATCATAAATGCTGCGCGAAGCATACAATAAACGAAAACCAGAAAGTATAGCAGATTGTTTTCGACACTGGAAACAAGCGGAGCGAAAGCGTACCACGATCTAGAGTCTCTGAGGAATTCTAAAGCATACAACAACTCCATCGTGTCCTTCCTAGAACACAAGCTTGTAGTTCAGTTTGCGATAACTGTTCGAAAACGCCGGTAGTGCGACACTTTCTGCTCTTTCCCAAGATATACTGCTCCGGCTCCGGCTACCGTATGCCTCACATCACTGCAAGTGTTATTAGCCGTTTAAAATCTTTTATTTGCTTATCACAAGTAACAGCAACACGGCATGAGAAAGGCTACCACAATAACGAACTTTTGCACATTCACAAAACACAAAACACAAAACACAAGCTTGAGCTCCATCTTTGCAATTTTCGATTCAACAACAAGCCAACAAAACTACTCTATGTAATACCTTTCTCTAACAAAGACGAGAAACAAATCTAGTACGAAAAGCCGTGGTCAGGATCTCAAATCTACCATACGATTAGGTACAAAACGGGTACGGTAACTATCGTCCTTATCTCAGTTCAGGAGACAGAGGTAGAGCAGGAAATCCAAAATCATCATCATCAAGGTACAACCCGGCTTCGGGGATAAGGAGGGCTGCCGGAAGATCAGAGAGGAGGCAACGTATTGTTAACCAAACAAGCGACGAAATGAATGGGGCTCCAAAACCGTACACTTTCCAGAGCATGCGGGGGCAATGTTTCGTGTTACGAAACAGCTAAACTAGGGTTTGAAAACGAAGCCTTTTAATCGCATTATGAGACCGAGAGAGTGATTAGGAGTATGAAAGAATGAAGAGACGCAGATGATACATACGCTAATCGCGCTTGGTTTTCAAACCCTAAGCTAAACAATGAAACCGGGCCGGACTATAATAAGGTCGTGTATCGCGATTCTACAAGAAACATACTGCAAGAAGTGTATATAAGAAGGGGGGCGGATTTGCTAAATAGGCTACTGTGTGAAACCGGGCCGGACTATGGGACAGCTAGCTCATGGGTTACGGTAGGGCGGTCGGCGGTATTATGGGGGTTGAGCGATTCCTAGCACGGAACGGGGATTACTGTAACCATAAAGGGGGGGGGGTAGAGGGATACTCTAGCAATGATTGAACAATCGCCCAAAACAGATAAGGACCCACAATCATCAATTTGCACAACCGCGGAAAGAACGGGGGGAAGGCGTATAAAGAAGTAAATATTCTAAAAAAACAACGGGAGGAATTCTAAAAGTACTGTATGCATAGCATTTAGGAGATCCATTATTAGGTGGGAAAGCGTATGAAAACTGGAAAACACACACACACACACAAGGGAAACGGAAAACAGGAAACAAGATGGCAATGCAAAAGGGGGGGGGGACGGCATAGGATTATCAAATGAGGAACAACTAATGCTCTAGTGAGAAGTAAAGTAGAGACTGTGTGGTGGAGGGCCTGGCATAGACAATGCCCCAATCTCAAGCGCTACTAACAGAAAACAGCCGTATAAACGGAATCACGGGGTGCTTCCTTGATTTCCAGGACGAATAAGCAACTAGAGAGGAACCAGGGCAGGGAAACGGCCATTTCAGTCTACAGTACCTCATAACGAGGATCAACTCTCCAAAAAAAGAAGAACTCTCGATTACTTCTTGAAAACAGAAGCACACTACCAAGGATCATAAGGGGGGATTATTCGGGGGGGGGGGGTCTGATTACTGCCTGAAGACAGTCTGGAGTTCGTGGATGGCCGATAGGTAGGACTGGCCGATGGTTGCGTCCACTTCCTGCTTCTCGGAGAGCATCAAAGCCGACCACTCCTGCCAAAGGAGAGGAGATGAAGCCGTATTTACTAGAGATGTGCATGGGCCTTCTTTTGGTCAATACGTTTCATTGCTTTTGGTGACACGGGACGAATCGCGGTTACGAATGACGTGTGAAACATGAACATCAAAAGAACTCTCATGCAGAAAGAACACTAGTATTTACGTTATTACCCAATTCACTCATTAACTATATGTTTATTGCTTCTTTTTTTAGATACTTTCACATTGGGGCGTTGGTGCCCTACGCGACCGTACGAGTAATATCTAGTCTTATAGAATAATAGTGTAGATCGTCTCCAAATCCCTTCATTCCTTATATAGAAGCGTGGAACGGAAAAAAGGGGAAGTAAGTCGGAAAAAAGAACGCATTCGAATCATTGGATGCCTGCAACCCCCCCCCCCTCTTACAGTACTCCAGAAGGCCTGGTCAATCGCGGGGAACAGCTCCTCGTCCTTGTCTTCGACGCGTTTCTTCAGCCGATCGAGTGCCCCGTTCACCTGTGGACCCCCGTAGTAACAATTCTTTCCCTGACTGGCTAGGATAATTCGGCCCAACGCGAGACTACGACGGTAAATCGGTGCTGAGTTTAACCGAGTTGGCTAACGGATTCTTTTATCTTCGGCCTTCTTATGCGTATGCCTGAACGATGCGGAATCTAACTCAGTCAGGGAGATGGTAAGGTTTGGCAGCCCTACTATAAAAGCAAACGGATAGTGCCACGACGTTTGACCAGTCCGCGTTCCGAAATTGCGAATGTCTCTGCGTCACTCCAATCTCCATGCTCTCTCGCCTCCACTCTCTTAATTTGCATACGATTCTATTCTACGCAGCATGACGTTGTGTAGTGCATTCCGGGGAAATGCCCTAAACGCGGCCAAACTGACATAGATAGGCGGGGGGCTTTCTTGTAGGTTGTTGCAGTGGCTCTCCCATACATAAGGATTGAAAAAAACATTAACCAGGAGGATTTTTCTGTAGCAGTCTACCCAAAGCTTATAAAGGTTGTGTGCAGTAAGTTACCCGATCAGGGTACCCGCAACCGTGACCATCTATTAGGGTTTTCAAACCCTACCATCTATAATACTTATGCAAACTGACCTCCTTCACCGTCGCTTTCACAGCCCCGTGCAGCTCGTAGATGCGCGTGAGGACCGGCGAGGACTGCAAGGAGGAGGGGAGGGAACGATTCGAGATTTGGGGAAACCTCCATTTCATCAAATCGGTCATCTCATCAATACTATTATACTTCTGTGCTAATCCAGGTTGATGAAATGACCGACTTAGCGAAATAGTGATTCCCCTAGATTTATCATCGGCCAAGCCGAAACGAAGCATAATTATGAATAGAAGTAGATTCTAGATTTCAAGCAAGGGGAAAAATTAGACTATAAATGAATAAAACGTTCTGTGCGAGTAATTTCCCTTCCTACTTCGTAGCAACTCTCTAATAATTCCGCAATTTCTCGCTTCTCCAGACCCATTTTTATTTCGTTCACCTCCTTCCCATTGAAGCGCAGCTAAGTATTTAAGTGATCGAACATTCCATCCCCTCGGGCTTCAAGACCAAGCACCATTAGCGCATTTACCGCCCGTGCCTCCCTTCATTCTTTCCCGCTCCTCACCACTCTCTCGGTCTCACAATGCGATCAGAAGGCTTGCTCGTCAACCACTGCACTCCGTCCCACCCTTCACTCCCCTCAGGGGATAAATACTCATACTTGAAATTATTTTTGCGGTAGGCGTCATTTTCCAAATGCTGTAGGGCATCCATGCAAATCGAAAACTTAGTACAGCGGTGGGGGTAATTTCACACTGCGGTACGGGTAATTTCATAGTAAGCAGTGACCTGCGGGCGGGAGTGGTCCTACCCCGTAAATTACAATCAATTACTGTATTTTTCCCCTGAATCCCCTAGGGTTTGAAGGCCAACAAAAGTAAGCGCATTAGCAGACCGACAGATTGCGGTATAACTGCAACGAATGAAGAGACGCAGCAGGCGATAAATACGCAAATATGCGCTTGGTTGTCATCCCGCACAGCACAGGCGGTCAAGAGAAGAGTGAACCTTCATTAGCATGGCCTCCCCCCCCCCTTGCCATTCCTCGCTCATTCAGCCTCCATCCTCTCATCATGAGCGGTCTCGAGCCCACTGAACCTACGACGTATCGCCCGGAGATCGAAAACGACAGGGCGGACGAAGACAACTTTGCCAGCCTGCTGCCCATGTGCGAGTGCACGTTGTGAGTATACCGGGGCCATACCCAAGTATATACCTTGCTTGATCTTTGATCTTTCCACTAGACCTTTGATCTTTGATCTCTCCACTTGATCTTTGATCTTTGAGCGTGCAATGGGATCGCGAGGCACTGGTCGTGTTCTACAGCACCTTTGTCGTGTTCAACTTCGCCTGCCTCATCCTCTTCTACTTCTTCGGACACGTACAGTATTTATTTTCTTATAAGGAAACCGTATTCCGTCACACTTATATAATTTCTATTTCCCACGAGAGAGCGCGGAACTAGACTAACGAGATAACACGGACAAAGCGTCGCGCAAGTTTCTCACCACTCCCAATTAGTCGTATTTTCTCTGGCCACATGCTTCTTCAACTACCGTTCTCCTCGGCCCTTACAGTTCCTGCTTCCGTCCAAGATTCGGGCCAAAGCCGAGGTCAAAACGCAGCCCACGCAGGCAACGCCACTCGTAAGTCACCGTACAGTAGGAAAGAATAGCCTTGCCGAATCTTGTCTACGCCATACTTGGCCTAATTTACGCTGTGCATGCGCACACAACGTTCCGCCAGTATGCATTTGCCAATTGCGACTGTCTCTGCGTCTCTCCAAATACCGTGCTCTCTCGCCACCACTCTCTTAATTTGCATGCGAATCTATCCTATGTAGCAAAACGCTGTGCATGCGCGATTTTTCCAAAGAAGCTTTCATACCTATTGTTCGATTATAATCCAGTCAATCTCTGTGGTTGTATCCGTGGGTATGTAGAAGTAGAAGACGAGGGGACACAGGGGAGGCGTATTTATTACGGGATGCAAGGGTAATATAAAAGTGGGGCCAAAGAGAGGGGAAAGGAAGGAAGAAGAGAGCCTGAGTCGGGGCAGTCGAGGTGCAATATTCTCCATTGTATGGCCCACTCTAGAGGGGAACCTAGGCGTAGAGAGACTTCTAGGCTACAACCTCTATACAACACCTCCCTCCTAAGATTGAAGAATCTTGAAATACGACAATGGGATGATCTCTCAACGATATGACTGCTTAGAGGGATCGACATTGAGCCGATTAGGTTGGGTCCTGGGACGATGAGAACGTCTGATAGGGGCAATGGGGAGAGGAGAAGAGACGGGTCGAGGAGTGGAGTACTGGGTAGGCGATAACCGTGGAGATGAGCGGGCATCGTGCACGTGACCGTCCAATCCTTTGGTATCCTCGATCGAATCCGTATTCGGGAGAGCGAATGCATCCAAGAGCACCGACAGCGAAGTATCCATCCATCATTCGATTCCTTCCTCTCCTTGATCTGGTTCGGATGAACACACTGAGTCCGGTTTCCGTATGTGATATGGAATAAGACGTTTCCATTCCTTCCTTTGATTACTGCAGGAATCCATTCGAATTTATTCGGTCCAGTGTATCGACCGTAGTAGACCTTGTCTCCGACAGAGAAGCTTCGATGTTTCGCTCCGTGATGCCTGTCGAATTGCGATTTCATCCTCTTGTCGATACTCGAATTCCACTCCTTCGGTACGATGAGATCCATCCGAGACCGAAGATTCCTTCCAAAGAACAGTTCCGACAGACTCCTGCATCCTGGAACATTGATGTTCGGGGTACTTCTGTAGACCGACAAGAAAGTTCGAATGATATCCGCAGCGGGAATCTCTCCATTCATCTTCTTCAGACTCCGCTTGAGGCCGTCAACGAATCGTTCGGCCTGTCCAGTCGATTGTGGATGAAAGGGCGCTGATCGAAGATGAGAGTCATTCCATTCTGCTTGCACAATTCGCTGAAGATCTCAGCCGTGAATTGAGTTCCGTTATCGGATACGGTAACCTCCGGGGATTCCATAGCGACATGTGTGAAGTCCTTCACAGCCTCCACAGTCCGATGTGCGGCAATCCGGTTAGTAGTGATTACTTCCGGACCATTTGGAATGCGAATCGACGATGACGAGGGAGTATTCTCCATTGTGCAGGTCCAGCATGGTCGACGTACTTGTCGATCATTGCCATGGATGACGTGGATGACACGGTTCCTTGATTGGGGCCTTTGCCGCCTTCCGGCAACGGACGCAAGTCCTCACTACTTGTTCGACGTCCTGGTCGAGAGTACTCCAGTGTCTCTCCATATTATATAATAAGCACCTTGCAGATAGCCACTTCCGAACCCACCATCGCCAACCCCGATCAAGCCCCGCCCACCAACCCGCCGTCCAAGAAGGATCCCATCCCACCGCAATCTTCGACCAGCCCCACGCCAGCATGACGACCACCGTAACCACCGCCTACCGTATCCCTACCGTAAACCCTCCTACAGTAACCCGCACGGGCTGCCTGGGTATTACTGTAATCCCGATCCCCCCATCGTTTCCTAGGCAAACAGAGTCTACAGATAAATACGTGCTATGAGTCTTACGCACGGGTCAAACAAAAAATCAAAGAATTCAACGCCACTAAATTAAGGAATACGTTTTCCAACGTTTACCAACTTCGGCTACCGTATATCCCTCCCACACCATCGCCCTTACCTCCAACTTCTTGGTCAGCGTCTTCACGTCCAGCTCGCCAAACAGCCGAAACTCGATGATGCGCAGGACCTGGCGGCAGAAGGCGAGCGACTGCAACGCACGCGACGCGTACCTGGAATGGATCGACCGGGTTACTGTAGCCGATGAACGAGCGGCCGCGTCACATTTTCTATTGCCCTTGCAAGAGTCCTGCACCCATGCATATTTCAGTTTCACACAGTGCATATACCGCAGAGATAGGTTCTTCACTGCTTCCACTAGGAACCACATATTATGCAAATCACAAAAGCAACCATTTATCGCTAACTGTGCCCAATTCGCCTACCGAATTGCCGTCGAACCGGGCAGGACGGTATTGACAGCGGAGGGCTTGTCCACTCGCAGAGCGACCGCCGAGGACAGTTCTGAAAGGCGCGAAGCTGTAGTAGATCCGGGATAGGGGAAAAATACAGTAATTGATTGTAATTTACGGGGTAGGACACCTCCCGCCCGCAGGCCACAGTTTACTATGAAATTACCCGTACCGCAGTGCGAAAATACCCCTACCGCTGTACTAACTTCTCAGTCTACCCTACCGTATCTGGAAAATGACCCCTACCGCGAAAATAATTTCAAGCATGCGTATTTATCCCCTGAAGTCTTCGGCAGTCTTCTTTCTACTTACGGCTAACTCATACGTGGGCAGTGTCTGTCTGCCCGTAACTTACTGCAGTGGTTCACCCATACAGAGACACCGCACAATTTCGCTAATTGTAAGATATTAATTTGCAGTGAGCTAACCAATACACGAAAAATGTTTGCAGTAATTGCCACCCAACCACGGTACCTCCTACAACCGTGCCCCCTATGGGCTAACTTTCTCAGCATTTCTTCTCAACGCTATTCCCTCGTTCATGCTCTGTAGCGGCGCTCTGGTATTCAGTGCGAATCATGTGATTGGAAGCAAAGATCCCCGGGGTTATCTTTTTGCTCCGAAAGAAAAGCGCCTAGTCCTCACCGTCCAGAAGATTCTTCAGTTCGTGCTCCGTCGGCAGCGCCTTCACCTGGGCTTCAGGGTTCGGCTCCGCCTCCACGACCTAGACGTACGTACTCATTATAGTTAGGCAGATATTAGAGGAGGAACACTTTAAAGCTATCTGGATACTTATTGAGCGTATACTTCCACTTATTGAACGCTTATCAATGCGCTCCAACCTCCTTTTGGTTCCATAATAACTGCTTCAAAAGGCTCCCAGAATTACCGCGCCCAGCTTGCGTTGTCTTATACGAGAGGGGATGGGGATCATTTGCGCACAAATCGAGTTCCGCACAACTCGATGTAGCGCGTAAGTGAATGCTTAGGAAAACAATTTATTGTCAGGTTATCTTTATACATGAGTAGAATCCGATTACATTTAGAAACCTCATTTATTGATGTCCATTATGTATGTAGATAAGGCCTTGTGCGCAAATGAATTTGTGCGGAAATGATGTCCACGCAAGAGAGGCAGACCCCTCATTTTGACAGAATACTTATTGTTAGCTAGGCAGGCACTAGGTCGTGAAACGATATCCGCGACCATGAGCTAACCTTGACTCCGTCCCCGATGAGTCGAGTGGGCGGGGCCAGGAAGGGGCCGTGGATCCACTCTCCCAGGTACGAGGGAGGAGTACAGACGATGGTCGGCGGCTGCAAGCGGGAATTCTAGAAGAACAAAGGCTAGAACAAGAACAGGTACGCATACAGGAAGCGTTGTCCAGGGTTCTTTTTCTAGGGTTCTCTTTTTTTACGCTTTTCCACGGTTACGTTCCAGTTTTCATGCTCTGTAGGAATACCCTGGTATTTACAGAAGTCTGAAACATAACGGAGAAAAAACGTCAAAAAGAGAACCGTAGTCCATTCTCCCTTCTATTTAGCTTTCTACTTGATCGAGCTAGCGCCCTTTGATATAACATGCACAGTCAAAAGTGCAACTATGAGCGGACAACAGCGACAGTCGTACTCATTGCTAGGGTAGACAATTTTGGTCAGAAAGACGATGCCTATAACTCACAATCGTCGCCTCCTCTGGGTAGGCCTGTCGACAGTGTTCCAGGTGCTCGTAGAGATTGGCCAGCATCGAACTAAACGATAATCATGACGGACAACGGGATTTATGCAAAATACGTTTTTCGCTACCTTCTCCAAGCTTTGCTAACAAGCTTATTAGGCTTATTAGTTAATCTATGCTCATCATGAATACCTCCAAGTTCCCCCCACCTAATCTACCGTACCCCCCTCACCTAGCTACCGTAGTCGGCGACCTTCCGACCGCCGAGGCGGCACGCATCAGAAGATGCCTCGCCCGAGAGATGTCCATCTTAACCGCGCAATATTAAGCGATTATCAGGAAACAATTTCGGTTTACTGCTACAACTTTCACCCGAATGCTAATGCACAGTTCGAGCTAATTCTACTTCAGGCCATACAAAATGGAGCTCTAGGGGGTTTTTCTAGAGTTCGCTTTCTCCCGCTACAGTATGTACGTAGAGAGAACCCCCAGTACTCTCATTCTCTCCTTGACTCATAATATATTTTTTTATTCCGACTCACAATCTCCTCCCGGCTGTGCGGTGCGTAGGCCTTGATCTCCTCGGCGACGGCCGCATCCCCGGGCGGGAAGATGGAGAAGTCGCGGTTGTCCACGAGCGACTCCCACTCTGAAGACTAGCATTTTATAATTTCATTTATTTAGAGCAGCCCGAACCCTCGCGGTAGACCTAGGCATTACCAATATCTGAAATGTTATAGACAAACTTGACAAAAAAGCACAAAACAAAGAAAGGTACACTATATAAAGTAACCAGCTACAGCCTAGAGATTTTTGGTCATGAATCAACCCCCTGAAAAGGACCCCTCACCAATCGGCTCGACATCGCCCCTCATCGTGGAGATGACCGGATCGATGGCATGCAGGGAGTAGAGTGAGGACAGCCATCGGTTCGACGTATCCGCTGCCATGGCCTAGACAAAAGAGAGAATAAGCTGACTTGTGAGAATCGGGAACTTTCCAACAACAAAAAAGACATGGTTCAAATACGGCACTTTGACGTCTTTCGCAAAATCATGCACAAAGAGGAAACAAATATTATACGAAGGATAAGGGAACGGAAGCATTTCTGCGGTAACATTGACCTAGACCGGAGTCTGGGTGGCCTGACCGTAGTCAGTTCGCGATACCCAACTACCGTACCCCTTCCTCTTCTCTTACCATAATACTCGCGCGCATCTTCCTCTTCATTCCGGTTATGCCCTCAATCTGCAGAAACGCGCCATTCTTGTACGCGGTCACGAGGCAATCTCCGATCTGAAGAATGAATAATGAATACGTAAAAATAATAAGTAGTATTAAAATAGCAATATGTAAAAGTGAGCGATATGTACTCCTTAGGCATGCTAATCGGAGATTGGCATGCATAATGAGTATTAAACGAACCTCCCGGTCAGCCAGATCGTAGAACGTGCCCAGGTCCGTGTAGAAGAGTTGTCCCTGCAAATGCCTTCTCCTTCTTGTTCTCTTTTCCCGATCGTGGTTTACGTTTCTTCGGGGTATAATTGGGTCGTTTTCATGGTTGCGCACTCGCTGCACTAATCGATGCGAAATATAATTGTCTCAAAGACGGCTGATTCGACGGCTCTAAAGGGTATTCTGCCCTTCTTTACCGTACCAGGTGGGAAGAGGGGGGTCTAATACATTATTATTCTTGGATTCTTGTCCCTTCGCATACCTTCATGATGTGCCCTCCGTACTCTGCCGCGTGGAAGCCAATGTGCCCCAGGGAGTCCTTCTGGACCATCTTGATATCGAGCGACTCGGACAGCTGACGCATCCGACCGTGGCAGCCTGCACATCAATAGGGGGAATATGGAGAGCGAGAGAGTACGGTAGCGAAAGGAATGCATTCAATTGAGACTTGCCACATGTACGCTTCAATATTTTCGTGGAGCGAAAATTTGCCGAAACGGCCGAGATAATAATCTCCTTGGCGAACATGGGCCGTTTACAACAACCTTCAACTGGCGAACACCCCGTCACAGCGTAATGTTGCGTAGAATAGATTCGTGTGCAAATTAAGAGAGTGGAGGCGAGAGAGCGCGGAAATTGGAGAGACGCAGAGACATTCGCAATTTCGGAACGCGCGGACTAGTCAAGCGTCGTGCCCGTACCCAGCAGTGTGTAGATGTGCATGAGGGCAAGCCGACTGAGGTGGTCCTCGTTCCAATTCCTGGCCGTAGTCTCCAGCAACAGTATCACCTCGTACAGCGCACGGTTGTCACCTCAAAATACGATTGTTTTTTTCCTTTTTTAATATCTAGATAATATCAGCAAAAAACCACAAGTTGTCTGTCACCTTAAAATACTAACTTTCTTCCTTTCATTAGGTAGAAAACATGCACCGGTTAGTCTTTTAAACAGTTTTCGCTTGAACAGCTATCTAGGGCACGTGGTTTCGCAGAGCAGATTGATTGCTGTCACAGTTTGCTATCTACCGTACCCCCCCATCCGTCTACCGTACCTCCCCTATACAACATGTAGAGTCCCTCGGCCGCGAGATGCCCGAGGGCACTCGAGGGCTGGGGCATGCGGTCCGTGTCGAGGGTGTGGCGGGCGATGCGCACGATTCGAGATCTTAACAATGCTACATCCTTATCTTTAGAGAATTTTCTCAAATTATGCACGGCGTCCTGTAATAGTATGGAGTGCTGGTTACAACTACTGTAATTGCTCTATGCCATATCGTACCAGCCACCGTCAGAGCTTAAAGGTCCCCAAAAGCACAGCCAAAAGCTTAACCCCCCCCCCCCCAACGCACCTCATGACTCCCTTGTCGCCCATCTCGCTACCGTAGTACCGCTTGATTCGCTCCTGGAGCACCAGGGCCCAGCTCTGGGCCATACACGTACTCGGACCCAGCGATTCGTCCTCAAATGAAATTCATTTATAGTGGAATAAATCGATCCGTCAGTTTCCTCCGTTCCAAATGAGTCTAATTCTCTCACTTTTGCATACTCATCCCCTCCTACCTCCTCCTACCCATAAGTGGGCAGCATAGTCATATTTTTAACAGACCTGCCAGTGTTCGGGATCGTAAATTATCAAACCTAGCGATTAATATGTTCTGAAGAATTTGGGACAACCAAAGTAAGCTCCCGAAAACAATTTGGCCTACCACCCACACTTCGGGTCGGTGCCCTCGTATGCTCCTACCGTAACCCTCTTTCCTCGTCGTCTGCCTACCGTAACCCCTCCCCTCCCCTACCGTACCCCGTTCTTCCGTGTCGCCGCAGCCGCCTTCACCACGTCGTCGACCAGCGCGGCAACCCGCGATTCCAGCTACAAAGTATAATTTATTTATATATTTTTATTCATCAATAATAATAATAACATTACTATTAATAATAATAATAATAATAATAATAATAATAATAATAATAATAATAATAACAATAATAATAATATACGAAATAACCTCTGCGCTCCTGTCCCCCGCCAGCGGCAGCCACTTGACCAGGTCTACGTAGCAAGAGGAACGAGAGTGGAAGCGGATGATGAAGGCGACCAGTAGGTCGATCACGTCACCTCAAGGGGATTACGGTTAGAGCCGGCCGTCGAGTCGGGTCCTTTTCATGGTTATCTTTCGTCTGCCTCGGTATAACTTGGTCATTGCTGGATTTATGTAATACATGAAACATAATCGTGGAAAAGACCCGATTCAACGCTTCTAATTACACTGTGAGATGGGACGACGGAATTGGGTATAGTGGAATCAACGGCGATCCGTCAGTTTCTTTCGTTCCAAAATGAGTGTCTAATTCTCTCACCTTTGCACACTCTCTCGCCTTATGTTCGGAATGATTTTTTCCGACGGATCGTTTTAATCCACTATAACACCATAAATACGTTCTATTCAGACTCCAAAGTCGTTCCGAGGACTAGCACAATACAAGTAACAGTATCCTACATCTTGAAGGGGGCCATTGTCTCTTGTTAGCCAGAGATAGTCTATAATGCGGTTGTTTTTTTTAATACTCTTTCTCTCCGTTTGGTCAGTCGACGTGTACAGTACGCCAAAGCATATCACATACAATGTTTTCAGCCCTGTTTATTTCTTCTTTCTAGTTCGTAAAAGAGCCCAGAGATACTCACCGTATTTGTCCGGGTCGTGCATGTCCCTCTGTATCAGTCGCTGCACAAACTCGTGGTGGGCCATGTACGGGCCGCGGCACTTCGAAGCGAGCTGCACCGTTATTGATAATAATTTATTATATATCAGCAGTTATTGGGAAGAGAAGAACGTATTAAGGACCTTTCTTCGCTAAGTTCAAGTTATGGCTACAGCTAAGTAAAATTGGAAAAGCTGATTATCCGTGGAGGTTCCACGACAAACGATGCTCTCACCATCTGCGCGCCCTGTATGCTCATGAAGGCTCGATCGATGAACCTGAACGGAAACCATATATGGAAAGCCGCACTACAAAGCCCTACTTTGTGCACGAGGATACAGTTGTTAGGATACGGTAGAGACTACGGTAGTCCACTTTCCCTCACCCCCTCACCTCGCCTTCTCCGCCTCCTCCTCACTCGCATCCACCAGGGCAAAGGTCGCGTCGGTCAGGTGCGCCCACAGCAGCCACTGGTCCGCCGCATCGGGTCTGCAACGAGATGACTTTAGAGACCAAAGATCAAACACTAGAGATCAAAGACCAAAGATCAACTACTGGAGATCAAAGATTATAGCTCAACGCACTCAGCCAGCGACTTCTCGCAGATGTCGATTACGGTCGCGTACTGCTTGGCCTGGAGCCTCAGTTGGAGGACGCGGATGGTGAGCATGGCACGCGAGGTGGAGAGGAGGAGGGCCACCTCGGGAGAGTCCAGAAGAGTGGCCGCCTCCTCGAAGCGGCCCTGGGGATAACAATTATTAATTGATAATAATAATAATATTATTATTATATGTATGGCGCAGAATCAGTGCAGGCGCTAGCTTTTGCACAAACTTTGCAGCGTTCGGGGCCAGACATCGGGGGGGGGGGGGGGGGGGGTTGAAAACCAAGCGCAACCAATGCCCATACATGGGCAGCCTTCCCCGCAATATTTTGAGAAACGGGCCTACCAGTGTACGAAATCAAGCCTGCCAATTGCAATTTTGTAGGAAATATAGCCCTACCAAAGTAAAATTCCGAACAAATATGGGCCTACCACCCATACTTTTGGTCGGTGCCCACGTATGCCAATGCCATTTACCCTTTAGTTACGATGTTTAGAAGGTTTTGCATTACTGATCTACGACGTTCGTTCAGCTTTCGGCAATCATCTTTACCCATACATGGGCGCGGTTGTCCGATCGGACGGTTAGGATGGGCGCCTGCACCAGCGTTACGTATAGTGCACGACACTTGCAAGGATGGCTGCATTTGTTTTTCGCTAGTTATGTCAGGTCGTCCACAGCGTTAGGCTAGGACAGCCCTATGTATGATTTTACCTGTTTCTCGAGAATGATCACCGACAGGTCGACCTCCGTCGAGTTCGTCCACTTCTTCCCGTTGTCGTCGAAGACCTGCACATCATAAGCCAAATTTCAAATATTCGCATTTCCCGCCCACCTTCTGGAGCATCTTATCCGCCAGCGGCAGCAGCATCTTCTTGCCCATTTCCGGATTCTCGCCCGCCTGAAGATCAGGGAATGCGGCGGGAAATATGAAACAACATATTTTTAGAAAAGAAAAAAGTATTTTTTTAGAAAAAAAAGCACATACTTCTTCTCACAGCTTTCGTTAGCACAAGTGCGAAACGCACAATGTACTCAAGGAGAATGTGAGTTCTAGCGCAATATTGCATTTCGTGAGTGCTATTGGACCACCTGCACTAAAGATGCATAACGTAAATCGCTTGTTCCATAGGATTCCCGCGTTTGCACACGATTTCCAAGAAAGCGTATTTCAGGAAGAGCACTATAATGTGTACCTGCATGATGACGCTCATGACCGACCACAGATAGTACGGGATGGTCGGCTTGACGCGGTTGAGGGTCAGCGCGGTCTTCTGCTGCTCCTGCAACGGGGGGGGGGGGGGGAACATATCGATACAAGTTGGGGATTCAAATGGAGAGGGAGAATAAATGGATTATCCTCGAAAGAATGATATTTTTCCGTAGGGAATGAGAGGGAATAAATGTAGGGAATCATTCCCTACCACTCCCCGAGTCCCTATCCCTTTTCCATCCCTAATAGATGTGCTGTATACGCCACGGCATCTTTCCCGTTGTTCTCCGAGATAATCAGCTCTTCTCGTCACAGGCAATGCATCAAACATACTGATCGAAAGGCTTTCGTTTCAGCGGCACTAATCGGTGTGTGGGCTTTATGATCCCAAGAAATAGGAAAAGCTAGATTATTGTTCAATGATTAGTCTGGGAAAGCTACATTTTTTGCATGCAATCACCGGCTCGACCAAACTGTGCTTACCTTGTACTTGCCCACCCGTACGTAGGACATGAATAGATGAGCTAGAAGGCTGTCTATCGGTCTTGTCACGGTTGCCCGCTCATACAGAGTACAGATACGTTCCGGCTGGCCCAGTTCCTGCAATATTATCCCCTTTTTCATGGAAAAGCTGACAATAAAACTGATTGTGAATTCATGCAGGGTTGCTATTAAAATTGCCACATGCGTGATGAATTTCTACAAAAGGCTCAGGGCACTGCGTTCTGCCCTTGTTATTAGCAAGAAAAACATACTTTTCTTTATAGAAATTTAGTATGCTTACGTATCCCTTCCATATTTTGGGAGGCTAGAGCACTGGTCAAGCGGGAATCTCTTGTTACTAATTAGCGATTTGAAAAGGGGCGGAGCCTTGAATTAGCAGACCGGAATCGCGGAAACACGCGGCCTATTCAGAACGCTGTGCAGGGGAGTTTGACTGTTTCGCAAATACCAACCTTGTAGCAGTGAGTAAAGGCCTGGAGGGTCGGGTCCTCGTACAGAGCTCCGTCCACGTCCAGTTCTTCCAGAATCGCATTAGCCTCGGAAACCCGCTCAAGGCGAATCAGCGCCAACGCCCGCAGAACCTGCACATCATAGTTAAGACGACCGCCCGGGGTTAGCAAAAGGGATCATGAAAAGTAGTGGTCAAAAAGGACCGATTTGCCAGCCCTCGCCGCAACTAACCAGAGCATATTATGGTTGTGTCACACAACCATAATATAAACATAACCACACCATAGCATAACCCACCATAACATAACCAACCATAACCACAACTTGTGTGTAAAAGTGTAGACACCCTTCGGTATTACGCAACCAACCTTAGCCGTGGCTGCCTGGGGGTGTTTCTTCAGCACCTTGTCCACCTCCTGCAGGGCCTTCTTCGGGTTGTAGTTGTCCAGTGCATCTGCGAAATTTTAAAGCCAATTTAAGCAAAGGGGGCAATAAAGCGGTTCGTCAGTCTGTTTAGCTTCAAATAATGCTAAATATTGCTTAATCTTTTTAATCGACATTTTTCCGGTACTCGTTGTTTCTGCAACTCGAATGCTACAACACTGTCAAAGATCGTAACCCAAAATTCATCGAGATATATCTGGATGAATTCTCTAACCGTACCGTAAACTAGGCGCAGCCGACGCTCTTCTACGGCCTGGTCAGCCTTTGAACCCATTTCGCGCCCAATTCCGTGGATAAACCTAAATTATGTGGTTAACTGAGGAGAAAATGGGACCGTTTCAAGGATTAATAAACTAATTGACACAACAGAACAGACTCTTCGAAATCTCAATGCGTAGGCTCCATGTGTATCACAAACTTTACATGAAATATCGTACGAAACCAAGTAGAAGAGCATTCTAAAAATGAAAAATAAAATTTAAGACGAGATTGTGTGGAGCTTACTCGGAGCTTACTGTAAGCGAAGTTTCCGACGCTTTTCAGCTTTTATCCGGCTCGCATGACCTCCCGGCTTCGAGTTTTTTTTTATTCTGAAATTAGCTGTCTCGGCGGGAGTCTGAATATCTTCAACTTTTCCTTGCTTCTTGATTCGGTAGAGGAGGCAGTAGAGCGCTTTGCATGGACAATGTTCTCCTTTGAGTCTTCCCGAGCGCCGTAGAATTGAAGGAAATGCTCAAAAGCTGCCCAAAACCTCGTGACACCTCAATGACAGCTTACCATGATTGGCATGCCTATGTTGCCAGAGGTTTTCGCTTTTCAATCTCTTTGGTTCCCGTTTTGTTCTCCGATTTAGCACACTTTCCCTCGCCCCCCACTGCTCATCCTCTCTCGATTTATCTCGCAATTAGACCACAAGATAGCGTACACTGTGACGATTCCTGTAATAACACGATTACCGCCTCTAATAGGTATACATCGCTCGAATCATTCCGTGCTCGTGTTCTCTCAGAATGCGGTTCACTCTCCAGATGCCGGTTCACTCGCAATGCTTCGATGGGCTGTGCGGAGGAAACTCGTACCGAAAGTGCATTCGACAAGGCCACCCGCTTATGATCCTCATGAGGGGCGCCCCGGGCTGCGGAAAGTCGACATTGGCTAAGTGAGTCACCCAAGCGCCGGGTCTTAAAACAAGTAAAGATGTGTTTAGACTAGGTTACGGTAGCCTTACCATTGTTGATCCAACCACGTGACAGACTGTAGAGCTTTTGGAGTATGCTAATTTGTCAATTTGAGGGAATTGGCGGCTCTGGCTGAGCCGGACGATGTTCGGACGCCGGTGATTCTGTCGACGGATGACCTGTTCATCCGTAATGGCCGGTACGTCTTAGAGCCCCATCGACTGGACGAATTTCACAAGCAGAATCAGGCTAGAGGTGGGCTGTTTAACTTTGCTGAGGCTTCTGGTTAGACATACGCGGGCACCGACCCGAAGTATGGGTGGTAGGCCCAAATTTCTTCCGAGTTTTACTTTGGTAGGCCTATGTTTGCTACAACATTTCAATTGGTAGCCTTGATTTCGTACACTGGTAGGCCCGTTTCTCAAAATAATGCGGGGGGGAAGGGGTTGGCCACGTATGTGATTAGAGGACGAAGCACGCTTATTATAAGTGTATCGTAATTAGCATACGTGGGCTGGGTCTGCCGGTAACTTACTGCGGTGGTCCTCCCATACGTAGATATCGCACAATTTCGCTGAGATATTATTTTGCAGTGAGCTAACCAATACATGAAAAATGTTTGCAGAAGGTCGCCCAACCACGGTACCTACAACCGTGCCCACCTATGAAAATTAGCGCGAGAGTTGTGAAGAATCAAGAGAAAGAGAGGTGGCGATTATGCACAATGGTCGCTATCTTGGAGTATATTGGTGTAGCTTCGTGGGTGATCATATAATCCCGTTCGTTTTCCACGCTTGATCGGGGGAGGGGTATAGAAAAAAAATCAGTACCACGTTTGGTATACACGCCACTGTGATAAGATTCGTGATAAGCTTGATATACAGATTTGAGTTTTCTTTTTTATCCAAGTATTCATATCAACACATTATCGAAAGGTGTTGATATACGTGCGCCTTTACGCCTGATATACGCCTTTTCCTTGTCTGGAGGGGGGGGGGGGCTGAAAAATACTACTAGCTAGGTGTTACAGTATCTTGCGGGAGGAGGTAAAGCAATAAAATAAAGGGTAGATATTTCACGATTTCAGTCAAGCAAGCGATGGACGAACAGAAGACGCCGGTCATCGTTGATAATACGAACATGGTTGTCGAACATATGCGAGTGTATATTAATCATGTAAGGTTGCATTTGTTTATGGTTTAATTTTTTTTGCGGTTTTACTTTACACTCCACAAGATTATGTAGTTAGCAATTGACCACCAAAAAGAAGGGAATCCATTACATTGCCTAAGCTTATTATTACTCCTCTTTTTTTGTCGCAAGACGGACGCATTACGTAAGATGAACGTTATGCGGCTGGATAAGGCCAGGGGTATGCCTTATCAGCCGCACGATAATCTGTCTTTCAACTAAGTTTCAAGTTCCAGGCTCTTCGTAATTCGTACGAGATTTACATAGTCGAGCCTACGACAACGTGGGCGAAATTGCCGAGGGAGCTGGCCAAGTGAGTGGCTAGGTTGAGCATGGCTCACAATCATTGGTGGGCGCGATTGCACTTACCGTGATTTAGGTGGGAACGCTGCCGATTTTTTCCCCCAGAATTCCCTGTCACAAAGGCATTTCTCCCTCTTTCCCATGCTTTTGTGTAATAGCACTGCGCGCTTCTGATCCTTATCTGCTATTCCCCGAAATCCGGGAGTTGTACAGTTGGAATAGGCAGACATGACGCGATCACGGGGGATTTGACTATCTCAATGATCAGCTATTTGCCGGCCAAGTAGTCTAGCCGGAAAGTGGCTACAGTAACCTCCTGCGGTACTATTGTGAGCACTGAGAATAACGTGGGCGCGATACAAATCATATGCTAATATAGTATTGTGGAGACAAATCATATGCTAATATAGTATTGTGGAGACAATTGACTATCTACAGTAATCCTACCGTAACCCTCAGTTTTTTTTCTTTAAAGGAGGAATACGCACGGTGTGGACGAGATTACGATAGAGCGGTCTTTGGCCAAGTACGAGCCCATTTCGAAGTTTGGAGATCTGTTGCCGAAGAACTACAAGATATCGTGAGTGGCTAAAAGGGAATTTAGTAATAATTTTCAATAATAGTACATAAAATTTGAGGTAACTGAGGACATTTCAGTATCGGCCGTGTTATGGCATCGGATTCGGAAGAGGACGAACCGGCTCAACAAGGTAGGAGGTAGTTATGGGCTTAAAGAGGTGAAATAAGTACACAATCTTCAAAGGTAAGTCTGAATATTACCGTATTCCAGTTGCCAACGGACTCACTCATCTAACTATGTCGAATGGAAAGGCGGACGGGGTGAGCCTCTAATATAGAGAGAAGCTACTTGTATATTAGTTTTTTTTTAGAGTTGTGCATGAAAGTTGTTTTTTTATGGTTACGTTTAAAAAAACCAGCGATCGACCCATTATGAGTTTGAAAATCCCACTAACATCTGTAGTGGCTTGCCAGTAGCTCCGTATTTTGGGCTAATACGTGTCACTTGTCTCCTCATTTCAGTGTATATCCCTCGGACCACCGCCTGGACTCGGGTTTACTCTGGTTTCCAGCAGTAAACCATGTTTATCGCTCAAACCTGAAGTGAGAGTTTTTTTCTACTAAATATTATATTAGTTATTTATATATTTGAAAGAATAAATGCGGATAATAATCTTTTCATTTCCAGACAAATCCAAAAACAAGAATTGTGGAGAAGCGGTCGGTGGGTACTGTAGCGAGCGAGGCGACTATTTTATTCTCCACCTTGGGATTGGAGCTCAAACGTGAGTATTGTCTACTTAAAAGAGGAGAATCCTACAACGAAAAGCTTCCTTTATTCGTATTTACTAAGGATATGTTGAATTTGTGGCCAAGAGATTTGGTGTCAAAGAAGGACAGCTTGTAAGCAACCGCCACAAACAGCTGTGATTTACGCTTTGGAAGCTTGAAAAAAAAGTGTGTGCGTATCTCTGCCTTTTGGTCACTTGAACGCATAAAAAGGAAATTGTTGTTACCACGGAAACTTACGAGAACTACGTGAATAGTGCGGTTACTGGGATTCTGGAATGTTTGCGCAGCGCACCAATTAGATTGAAGCATGGAGTTCAATGATTGAACACATGGTTTTGATGCAATTATCCATACTTTGTAAAGATGCGGAATAAGGCTGTTCTTCAGGGTAATCGTAATGAAGCACGGATACCGTAAGATGGGAGGAAACCCGGATGACGTATGTTTCAGAGCCCTTCGACCCGCCGTCGGCCGCAGCGTTTGAGGACGTATCGTATGGGGAAGTTGAGCAAGTGGAGGTGCCGAAGAAGGTGCCAGAGAAGAGTACGAGGAATATTCAGACGACGATGTGAGTCGTGAAAGGGGTTGAGATTTGAAAGCTTGAAAGCGCGGCAAAAAGAGAACCGCAGCGAGATTTGGAATTGGGTGGAAACGATATAGGATTGGGAAGGAAGGCGCTGTTTGGAGCAAGTGGTGATGCGAGAATGGTAACTCTGCGGAACTTCAGAGTTTCGCCTTGTAGACATGAGCAAAAGATGCATTTATCTGCTGATGATCCTTGAGTTTATTGATTTCGCAAATAGAGTCTTTTTGATCGCGTCTTTTTGATGAATAAGTTTCATCCAAACCTATATAAGCGATGGGTCTTCCATTTTATATACAGCCTGAAACATAATCACTTCGACAACGCGAGTCGTATGCTCCATTCACAAAGCATTTCAGGCCGTCCTCAGCCCCAGACGACGTTGCGCTCCTCCTCCAGTCCGTCTTCCCCTACGAAGATCCGGACCAGTTCGACGTCTATCTGAAGTTTCTCAACGACGACCCCAAGCCCACGGTCAAGCTCTACCTCGAGGCGGGCGCCTACGTCAACTTTGTAAGCGCAGCTTTATCCTTAGTATACCTAATTTGCATATCAGCATAGATTATTAATACTGATTGTGATGGATTTTGTTGAATCCCCCCCCCTGCAATTACTCGCTTTTACGTTTCTAATCGATTGTTTACTCCTTTTTCTCCGAGGAGCGGAGATTATCTAGCCGACCAATCTGATAAGAGCTATCATCGTGTGCCATTGAGGACGGGAGCGTGATCGTGACTACTACCGCGAATAAACCGACGACGCGACGCACGTCGACGCGACCGCGACGCGTGCCGGGCGCGTCTGCGTCTGCGTCCGCGTCCGCATCCGCCACCTCCACCGCACCTCTCAGTCCGCGACCGAGATCGACCAATCGGAGGAGGGGAGGAGGAGAGGAGGAGACGTGCGCCAGCTGTGGAGCTCCTACTGTGGACGGTGAGGGTTACGGTAGGGGTCGGGAGAGGAATGGGATACGGTAGTGGGGGACCCGAGATAACCACTAAAATGGCCAAAAGAACCGGTTTCCCGAACCGATTGAGTGCTACGGTATGAGATGATCCCTGCTGTACCGTGGGTTTCTCATTAAAGGCGCGGCATGTCCTTATCTTGCCAAAGGAGATGTTAGGTCTAGGAACGTGGTCAGGAAAGGGTTCATTAACTTGTGAACGGCATCCCTCCGTCTTTATGATCCGGGGATCCTTTGGAGCATCTTTAACACGAAATGCCGCCGTGCTGTGGGGAGGTAAGGGGTCTATCGGGCGTATTGTAAGTGGACGTGATATCGAGGGGTTTCGTAAGGTATAGGTGGTTTATCTGCCTGTTGGAGGCGCTGCCAGGGGAGGGGGGGGGGGGTATGTGGGAGGTAGTAGTTGTATAATAGGCATCTATTGGAAATGTGTATTGTATTCCCACATTTGCATTACAGACTAACTCTAAGTACTAACTATAAGTACGATACTCGCATTTGTCCTGTGCTGAAGGAGAAGCGAACGCGTATTGTGTCTGGCATTACGCTCTTTCCTGTTCTATCTCCTCGTTGCTTAGCGCGTCATTCCTCATTTACATTTGAGAACACCAGAACCTTTCCACGATCCTTCTGCTTGCATTGCGTAGAATCGTGCGTGTCTTATCACTCTGACCGTGAAGCTTCTCCCTCCCTCTCTCTCTCTTTTATCGTTCTAACCCTGTTCTTTCGCGCGCTGTGCAGGGTTTTTTTTGATATAGCAGGCGGGGTATCCTCCCCCCTCTTTTTCCCGAGTATTGTTGGCCTCTTCATTCCTTGAGGCTCTCACGTGCTTGTCTGCTAGTTCGTTTTAACTCCTCCTCCTCTCTGGGAGGGAAATGTGAATAAGTATTTATGGTGGGGAAAAAGCGCAACGCACCTCACTAGGCGCGCCTTTCGTTCGCTCGCAAACATTAACATTGCCTTGCTATTTAAGTGTGGATAAATCAATCAATCAAGGTGCAGGTATTTTTGCACACTTGGGAATATTACGATCTTTTGCTCGCCTCCTATGCAGAGTATTCGATTCAGGTCTTCCTGACCAATCAATACGTTTCGCTGCTCTTGGCGACGAAAGGCGTCGCGGTTATGAAACGTATACATCAAAAAGACCCGAATAGAATGCTCTTTCCTTGACTGTTGAAGGGGGCTGTCCTAAGGCGTGTTCCATCGTCTCCCCTTCCTACCCGACCCTTTCGCATGCTATTTATTTGTCTGTTCTCGGTTATCTGGCGTTTCTTATCTCGCTTGCTTTCCGGCCGTATGATTTGACCGTGCATCTATGCTTTGTTCTCGTTCTTTCTCCAGCCCCAATCGTAGAATTCTCGTCGTTCGTTCACTTGATAGGATGTTGCAAAAGAAGGCATCCTCTGCATGTGGACTACCATTGCGGAAGCCTCTTCCCTTTAGCCTGTTCCAAGCCATGAAGCTTTGGAGGGTATGAGGTTCCCTATTTGCGCGCGCCTATTTCATCATCATCCCCTACTGCGAACTCATTCGTGCTCGAGGTTGTGCAATCGTGTCTACTTGCCATATGTGTGTGCGAGAGGCTCTTCTTTAAACGGTCTTTTACGCCCTTAAAAGAAAGGCAGCACGCGTTTCCCGTCCCCGTATTGGCTATCGCTGTCCATCTCAGCATTCGCCGTCTTCTCTTCGGCTAGACAATCAGAATTTCCTCCTCTTATTATATAATTATCTCTCGCATTGTCTACTGTCTGAGCATTTTCCGGCTTCCGGCTGGGATTCTCTTTCTAGTTCTTGTTTTGGCATTTTTGTAGTAGCGTGAAGCATGATCGGAAAAGGGAATCAGAAAGCGAACCTTATTATTCTGAACGTACACGTACGTCAACGAAATTGGTGAAAAAGAGGGAAACTGAAGGGTGGGATAAGCTGTTTCCTTCCTCTCGCGTACATCGCTCTCATTCGTGAGTCACAAATCCACCCTTTCAAGAAAACGTGAAGGGAATCTTCATGGCTGTGTTTCACCGTACTCTGCGTGTAGATCCGCCTATAAATGGATGTCAAATGTATAGTGGAATAAACGGCGATCCGTCAGTTTCTTCCGTTCCAAAATGAGTCTAATTCTCTCACCTTTGCAAGCTCTCTCGTCTTATATTCGGAATGATTTTCCGACGGGGATCTTTTTGATGCACTATAGCACCGTATGACTTATTGATCCGTTTCCCGCTCCCTAATTCGCCTACTCTCCATCACTATATCTCTTCTTCATTCTTCGCCCCCTAATTCGATTTTGATCGAATTGTTCGGTTGTCCTTCATCCCCCCCTCCCCTTCCGCTCATTCACCCTCCGTGTCTCAGTCGCGCGTGGTCGGCTCTCTCCTTTCCCCTCTTCTAACCCCATCTACTACTCGTCGTTCTCTACTAGGACGTTTTACTACTAACTACTCTTCTCCCCTCTTCTTCTACTCAGCTTCTTCTCAATCTATGACGCCCCACACGACGATGTCGTCGTCTTCTTCCGTGTCGTCGTCGACGACCTCATCATCGAGGATGTCGGGAATGCGTAAGCCTTGGCTGGGTTACGGTAGATTTTTCTGGAACGGCATAATCGACTTGGGACCGACATAATGCGTGGACTAGTGTAGTTCTGGACCAACAAAATTCCAGGGACCCATATAATCTTTCGGGACTAACACAAGCTGTCCAATAAATTCCGTTTAGACACTTATTTTTTACATTAGCCGTAGGTTGCACTGCAGTAACAATATGCGAATGAAACGGGCAGATAATTATTGAAATGACCCCGAAAAGAAGTGTGAATATGTATGGATTACAAGGTTACAGCGTAGTTCTGTAACCTATGGAGTTGCATAGTTTAATATCTTCAACCGGGGAAGACGGCTGAGTGGAAGGGAGGTCAAACCAGTGCTTGCGGTGGGATGGGTTGAGAAATGGAATACCATGCCCCCAATGAATGGAATTCTATCGGTGGAGCTAGGGGTTAGAGGTTTTGTAGCTGTATAACATTATTCTCACTTCAGGTATCTACGAGGTTTCTTCCCTCTCGGGCTCGAGGTCGTCCTCAATTACCAACATCTCGGAGGATTCTGGTGCTTTAAGTAACGGGATAGCAACGGGAAAGGTACGGGAGCTAGTTGAGTAGGGTGGTGGGAGGATGGGTGACGATACGGAACCGGACTCTGAAAACGTATCATAAGTTCGCAATTCAGATATTTTGAAGCTTTCTTATGTTTCTGGAATCTGGAATCCCGAATACAGTAATCAATAAATCGCAGTTCAGAACGTGGAGCCGCTCGCGAACGCTTTCGATGAGCAGGAATTGATCGCGGTGGACATTCAGCAGCCCCTGGGGAATATCATACAGCTCTTTTACGGTAGGCGGTAGGGTACGGTAGATTCGGGCATCGCAGTGCATTCTTTGTCTCCCTTTGCTACCATTTCCTCATTCGTCTTCCCTACCTCGGTCCATTCCTGGCACTTTCGCGACCCAATAATGACCCAATTATGGTTGTTCATTTGCCGAACACTAGTTACGGTAGATGCGGGCATCGCCGTGCATTCTTCGTCTTCCTTTCCTCATTCTTCCCCCGCCTATCTCGGTCCATTCCTGGCGCTTTTGTGGCCAAGGCATTGGCCATCTCCCCAACACTAGCCTAGACCTGAATCGAGTCCGACCACCGAAAGTTCTGGGGGTATGTTTCATGAATGACATGAAGAGGGTCTCATTTGATATAGCTAATGCCTGAAAGCTAAGCAAGAAAAAAGCGGTCTAATTCGATTAAATGGACGCGATTCAGGAGGTCTTCTTTAGCCCCTCCCCCACCTTTACTTTACGTACTCTTGCAGGATACGTCCCCCCGAAAGACGTTCACCTTCCCTTGTGGCTTATCGACCTTCTCTACCAAGCGTCGCAAGGCAAACGGATTAGCAAGAATATAGGCTGTAAGTGGGACTACGGTAGTGGAGGGTTACGGTAGCTTGTGTCGGGAAAAGGCGGCGAGGAAGAGCACACCACCACACACTGTTTACGGCAACTCGCGCCTTCCCGCACGGGGGGGGGGGG
>LS909656.1:136525-160505 GCA_900490955.1 Micoletzkya japonica | reverse complement strand
AAGATCGATAAGATCTGTTGGGACCTTTCCCTTCTCCCCTCTGACCATCAACGGTGAATGGCTGAACTCTCGTCTGATACGTATGCTGAACCTCTTGCAAATAGAGCCTCGGACAGAGTAGAACATACATACACCCCATGCAGCCGCTACACCCAATCATAATGATAATATAGCATACGGTATCGAGGTGGAGGTCCCGGGGAGATTCGAACTCCCGTCGCAGGATTCAAAGTCCTGAGTGCTAACCGCTACACCACGGGACCCCCCCCCCACTGGAAACTATAGGTATCGAGGACAATAATCACACATAACCTCGTCGAACGAAAGCGTAGAAATAACAGATAATATAAATATAATATTTAAATAATTTACTATTCCGAATTTCTGATAGGAATAGAGCATGTGATCTGCCATTTCTTCAAGATATGCATTTTTTTGCTGTTGTAATCTGCGGCCTATCACATACCCTTGTATTGAGCAGGGCATGAGGAAGAGGGGGCTAAGCAAAACAGGCTCGATCTGCGTAACAAAAGATATTTCTAAAAAAAATACAGATAAGGGTACGTGCAAGAGAGTTCGCCCTCTCGGAGATTAGGTCCCAAAACGCGCGAACCGCTACGGCAGGTAAGGTTACGGTAGCTCGGCCCTTAGGCTACGACCTTCGAATCGATGTATTCCTGCGTGAACTCCTCCGGATCACGGACCTCGATATTCTGCAAGGTAATTGAATCCATCTGACACCAATAAGAAGCGGCCAACTGCTAAAAAAGACTAATAATTGATATATTAGAGCGACAAAAATGGGATTGGTTCCAGCACAAAGTACAGCGATCTCTAACGGCTCGCTAACTTTGGTCAGTTCGCACGCGTTGACCAGGTTGTTGCGACTGCCCGCGTACAGCATTTGCTGCTCCGGACTGCAGCCTGCAAATAGGAGGGTGGGTACTGTATACTGCGCCACAATCTTGCTTTCGTAAAAGGGATGCCTGTTTCCGAGCACGCTTCATATCATATTATAACCATCAAAAGGTTCGCGGCTTCGACAGTTCTATCGGATGCCATCTATTGGCGACGTTCTCTTCATCTCCCCTCGCTATTTCGCCTCCTGATTATATGTGCATCGTTTCCCTAGCAGTCCACCAGCTCCCCTAATACAGCATTCCATTCGGGTCTTTTGAGGGTTATAATCAATATGATAGTGAGCCTGTGGCTGGGCGACTCTGCGGCTGCGTGAAGCTACCTGTCAAAAGGACGCGAAGAATGAACTCTATACCGTAATACTCATACATGCGCACGCACCCGACCGTCGGGTGGTAGGCCCCTCTTTTTGCCGGAAATATAGCTTGGTAGTAGGGTGTGAACAGCAAGCACCATTAGCGTATTTATTTATCGCCTGACTCTCTTCATTCTTCCATTCTCTCTCCAAAGAACGATGGAAAAAGATGAGCGGAAAGGCCTAAATTGCAATATCAGGATAGCGCGGGAATTCAAATGCTACCGTACTCGTGGGCCGGCTCCTTTAAAAGGCTTGGTTTTCAAACCCTACTTGGTAGGCATCAAATTATGCAAGAAACCTCATTGGTAGGCTATGAAAAACTAACATGAATAGGGGCCCTCTGGTAGGGGCCCAAGCTGGCATAATTGTCGGTAACCCTTCCCACGTACGGTAATACCAACCGGGCGGCGAGTAGAATATCATGCACATCGGGTAGCTGGTCCGGCCGTCCGCGTGCTTGTACGCGTACGAGAGGAGGAGGAAGCGCGGCTGCTGCTGCGGCAGCTCCTCGCGGATATCGTCGATCGAGACGTCCTGAGGGGAACAAGGATAGAGCGAGAGGGAGAGATAGGTACCGGGTAGGCGAAAACTAGTTTTTACAGTTTTACACCATTATCAGGGCTATCAGTGGATTGGGGTCCAAAGGTCTACCGGGTAGTTAGTAGGCTCCTCATTTCGAGGAAAATTTTTTGTTGTAGTTCTTACAAACTAAAACCTTGGCCTACCAAGTAAGGTTTCTGGCAAACTAGAGGCCTACAACCCGGGTCCGAGCCGAGGCATGAGTGGATTGTCCTAACATTTTTTTGCAGAGTTATGTGACTGGTGAGAGTGAAAACACTCATTTCTAAAAGCTCTACCGTACCTGCATCTCCTCGTCGACGCGCATCTCCTGCGCGTCGCGGTCGATCTTGATGATCAGGGCGTTCATCGACGAACTCTGCAATGCCAACCATTTGAAGATAGAAAAAAATCGGCTGGTTCGCTATATTCCCCCCCCAAAAAAAAAGCTTACTATACGTGTACGCCGACCCTCTTTTTAAAGCCAATCATTTAACCATTTTGCACATTCCGATAAGAGAAATAATGACAAACAGCATAATATAATGTGTTTTACTCTTACAATTGTTTTACCCTTACACTGGCAGGCAGATTTTATGCGCCTTCACCGAGAAAATGGAGTATGATGACGAATAGAGGAAAAATAATAATAATAATAATAACAATTGTAATAATAATTGTAACAATATAAGGCAAGACAGAGATAGAGAAATACGGTAGGCCTGTTTCTGTTTAAAGTTGTGCCCCGTAGATGAAGCTGTCCGTACCTTGGCAAAGCGAAACTCCTTGAGCTTCGCCTTCAGATCGTCGGGAATCGCGCAAATGGTCAGTCCGCCACTCTGAAGGGAAACGGCGGGATGAACGCTCCTGTTGGTGGAAATCACAGGCAGCCACCACTTACAAGCTCTTTACTTATTTTATTTTTTAATTATTAATTTACTTTACACTGGTATACGTGCATAGTGTACGCGCCCAACATAACGTCACGCCGTGTACAGAAAGAAGGAACTGCAGAATTACGGTAGCAGTACTGATTAGTAGAGTACCAGCATTCCTAGCACATAGTTGTTCTTTGATCTTTGAACTCTGACTTTGATCTCTGATTCACTGGTCGTCTCGATAAATACGATATGAAATATGGCGTTATTGTGGTAGCATGGGATCGCTAACAATTTCGATGAATAGGCATTCCAGAAATAGCATACCGTCACATATTTGCGCTGACAAAAGGTTGTGGTTAGCCATTCAAACCGCTGGTTTTGCCCAGTTAATTAATGCGACTTGAAATAGCAATAGAAGCGTCAACCGAATACATCAACTGACCATGATTCACTGTCCCTCAGGCGTTCCTTCGTTCAGTTTGCGATTGCGATTCTTCTTCGTATCCTCTTCAAACAGTCCTATCTAAAAACCTTAATTAATTGCTCTAACTTCGAGTCAAGATAATTAATTGGCTATGATGTGAAATAAAACGAGAAAGGCGAAAAGCGTGTGATGCAAAATAAGGTATTATCGGCTTATCAGTAGAGAGCAGCAGATGACCGATGATTTGGTCATGAAATTGTAAGAATGGAGAGCGATAGAATAAAACATTTCCGTAGAAATATGTTATGAAAGAGCACACAGAGCCAATACAAAGTGTTCCGGTTGCCCATCTCCTATAGTCAATGCAACAGTGAATCGGAGATTGAAAAGGTGAGGGCCCAGGAGAGAGTGCGAGAGAGCGAGAAGAGAGCGGCAGAGACGCAGAGGAAAACAGACTGTTCTTCGCAAATATACATGGCCCCCCTCGTGTCGAGGATGGTGAAAAAGGAGGGGGGGAAGAGGCGGCAAGAAGAGGAGGGAAGAGAAGAGGGAGAGAAAGTAAGGTGAGAAGACCCTGTGGGAGAGGGGGCTGGGGGTGGAGGGTGAAGGGGATTTCCCTAGCAGCGGGGGACAGGGGGCGAAGGATCACGACTATTCGGGTTAATTGCCACCTTTTAGATAAAAAGCCTTTTGTTTATTTCCAGATCTCAACTTGACACTGGCTTTCCGCAGTAGAGCAGCGCCCGTAGGAGAGCGGAAGAAAAGGTTATGAATGCGCGGACTCGGATGATCAGTACAAGACGCGTGCACACGACGTTTTACCAGTCCGCGTTCCGAAATTGCGAATGTCTCTCTGCGTCTCTCCTATTTCCATGCTCTCTCGCCTCCACTCTTTCAATATTGCATACGAATCTATTCTACGCAGCAGGACGTTGTGCGTGCAAGTTGTCCAATTGTCATGTTTCCTAACTAGGTAAAGAAGAAACTGAAAAGCACGGACAAGACTGGTCCATGCAAGGATGAGGGTCTTCCCTAGGAGGGAAAGAAGCTAGGCTAGCCGACCACACATCAAGATCGTGTCGGGAAGAACAAATGATCAGGCGGTGCCCGGGGGCTTGGGTCACGCCAGGTGGATAAACAATACAGGGGGAAGAGAAACAGCATGTTGCGGAACTAGCAGCGACATGGCTAGCACATTGAAAATGAGGAATTCAGGGGCGTAAACGTTTGAATCCAGGTATAGCACACACAGGAAAAAGATTACGGGCAAAGTAGGGTGGGTGAGGGAGGAAAAGATGCAGACCAGTCATAAACCAGGTTGGCAAAAATACAAGCTCGTTAGGAAATCCTATGTTACGGCGAGGAACCCTGCATAAACTGAGACAGTTTATGCTGACCCTCCTGTGCCTGGAATAATCTAAACAAGTCGTACATAAACACATGAAGAGTGGGCCAGATGACAGCAATGAAATCAAAGAGCTGGGAGGAAAATGATAGAAGTGACTTGGAAGCAAGGAATGATCATTCTCATATGAGTCACGCATGGAATCCGACAGAGAAAGCCGAAATTTTCAATGATTAAGAGCAAATACGCGAGTTGAAAGTATCAGCCATACCTATTAGGAATATATTCAACGCACAATGATGCATTACGAACGGGAACGGAGGTTATTTCAGAAAAGAAAAAAAAAGAAAATGAAAAATTAAATTCAAAATAACTGGTATGGTGCATCGAGTGCATGGAAATTCGAGTTTTGCCAGAGTTTCAAATTCTCGCCTACAGTAGTCCTTTCACGCTAGTTGCTGCATGTTGATCTGTGGCTGATTACTTATGTTGTTTCTCTTCCTAATGTCTTCAATACTACACAAAAAATTTGATGCTGATCACATGAAAGTGCAACGTTTTTCCAAAAAAAAGTAGATGATTATCTTCATTTGTGTTGTCTTCATCAACCTTCTCTTAATGCAATTTACCCCCTTTCCATTTCATTGTGTCCAAAATTGCTGCAAAATTCTCGAAAGATTAAGAAAATCAGCATACATGAGCTTAAACTGGGGATGAATTCCAAAGCTTTGATATTTGCCGGCGTACGGTAGTCTCAGTCCGCGATAATCTTCCTGGTGTCATACGGTAGACTACTTCCTAACCTACGGACACAGTTCCGGCTCTTAACAAACTTTTTATCACGCTGAAGCACAAAGTTACCTGTTTAACAGTAATTACTTTGCTTTTGAGGGATATTAAGCTGTTAATTCATGTCTTCTTTGTCGCGCCAGATATCTCAATTCATACTTGACGGAACAGAGCGGCAGAGAACTTTTCTGCGAGCTTTTCGTTGTTCTCTGCGGTTTCGCATTTCCTTTTGCGATATTATTTCTTTTAGGTTTATGTTTATTTCCAGAAAATGGCCAGCAAGGCTGCGGCTCGGGTGCGCAAGAAGGAGGTGGTCAAGGTTATCCACTCTGCACTGCTCCGAACGAATATCAAGTTAGCGTTTTTTTTTCTCTCCTGTCCTCGAAGTCATAAAACCCCTGCTTTGCTTACCTGGCGATGTAAAGGCCCAATCCATGATTAGACTATTCGGGAAAATGCAGCGAAGTCTTTGCGAAAAAAAAGATGTAGACGCTTAATAGGAATCACGTACCAGAAGTTAGTAGCTTATCGTAAATTGTGTAATAATATTATTACAGGGCACAGATGGCCTCAGCAGCTCCTCCTCTCGGGCCGCAGTTGGGACAGCGAGGCGTGAACGTGGCCAACTTCTGCAAGGAGTTTAACAAGGAGACCGGCCACATCAAGCCTGGTCAGTGGGTAGAACCTTTTTTTAATGCTCCATGGGTTTATTAGAAATAGACCGCCACCTAAAAACACAAATGAAATGCGCAATAGCAGAGTGCATATAGCGGGATAGGCTTTTGGTCGTAACCGGATGAGAGTGGTGCCTTTATCAGGCGGCATTCCGATGGGCCTTTCGTACATGGGCAACCTTTCCCGCAATATTTTGAGGAGCGGGCCTACCAGTGTACTAAATCAAGCCTGCCAATTGAAATTTTGTAGGAAATATAGGCCTACCAAAGTAAAATTCCGAACAAATATGGGCCTACCGCCCATACTTCGGGTGGGTTCCCACGTATGGAGCCTTTAATTATATCGCCTTCCAGGCGTGCCCCTGCCCACCCGCATCCAGGTGAAGCCCGATCGATCGTACGAACTAGAGATCTGCACCCCGACAACCTCGTGGCTGCTCAAGCAGGCGGCTGGGATAAGGAGGGGACGACAGAATCCGGGTACGGTTGGGAGAGGGCCGGGCCGGGGAATGGGCGTTAATGTATTTTAATTTATGCTCAAGGTACGGATGTCGTTCAAACGAAGATTTTCGACAGTTTTGTAGAATTTATAATCAGACTTGTAAAGCTCATGTGGTTGATCAATACGTGACTTGGCAGCGTGCCACATTTCGAGAGGATGACTACGGTATCCCTGGTACAGTATGCCCGTCGTTCCAGGTGAGATCGCAGGCAAGCTTACGGTCAAGCACATCTACGAGATTGCACTGGTGAAGAGCAAGGACAAAGCTCTGGTCGGAGTGCCGCTGCAGGTTTGGAGCTTTTGCTGCTAGTATAATGCGTGAGAGTAGCGGTTCTTTTCTAGAGCATTCCATTCGGGTCTTTTTGATGTATAGTTGTGCGTCGCATAAATCGGCACGGTTGCAGATACCGTAGTTGGGTAGCTTACTTCACAACTTTTTCTAATACTGGTTAGCTTACTGCAAAAGAATATAATAGCTAAAGAGCGAGGACGACTGCAGTAAGTAGTAGTACAGTAACACATGTGGATCTCAGGGTGCAAACGTCATACTGTACTGGTAGTCTAGCAAAAGCCGACTGTTACGTTTATAATAATATTGTGGGCGTGTGGAATGTTTTTATGTCTTGTTTCAGACGATCTGCCAGAACATTATCAAAACGTGCCGAACCCTCGGGATTCAAGTGCAGAAGGAAGACCTGGACCCGGAGGAATTGCAAAAGTTTTTGGATGAGAGGAGGGAGGTGAGAGCGGAGTTTGTGACTATTTTTTCAATGTTTTTTTTTTGGTTTTCTGATACCAAAATGCGTCTGCTTCTGTGACTTCTAGTGGCGTATCTTTTTCATTCTACAATAGATCTGGATAACGCGCGATAATTTTTGAATAATACTATGTTTTGATCGTATTTCGAAGTTCTCCAGGTGGTCGCAGCCCAATTGCAAGCTCTAGCGGACAAGAAGGCCGCCAAGATGCTCCGTACGACGTGATCTTTGCTCTAGTCCCGTTCGTTGTAGTTTGATCTTTGATCTTTCTATTATGATCTTTGATCTCTTCTGCAGGCTATGTAGTTTGTTGTTTTGCTCTTGTTTCTCTCGTTATCGTTGACCAGATATTGTGTACAGCATAAAGAAGAAGAATTGATTTTCTACTAGTTCTGCGAATCTTTTCGCAAAGCCGTTAAGGAGCGGTGTGATACCTTGCTGGTACTCGATCTTTCTTCTTTGTAGTTTGATCTTTGATTTCTCAGATGCTGCATCGGGTGGTGCGGCCGTTGGTTCGTGGGCTGGGGCTGGTCGCGGACGAGTCGATGGCCGTCTGCAGGGGAACTGCGTATCTGCCCAGTACTTCGGTAGGGGATGATCTTTGGACTTTGATCGTTGATCTTTACATGAAATAGTAATATCCCCTAGCCCCGAAGTAGTACTCCGTAAGATATTGGAACGCCTATGATGACTGCGTTCTACTACTTTGTGGTTGGGGAAAGTGTGGCCCGTCGGTTGCTGCCATTCCTATTTCCAGAGAGAGTTCAGACGATGTAGGAATGCGCGTTTACCGACGGACCACGTTTTCGTCAATAATATGAATAGTCGTATGTGTCATACGGTGAGCAACACTTGGATGAATTGCGTTGACACGAAGAGATTTTTTTGCGTAATTTCTCCCGTTTCAGAGCGCGCCGACGATTGCCATTCGTCGGCGGTGGCTGCACACGACGCACGCACGGCTCGCCTCCCAGGTCTGGGCTCTTACTGTTCGAGGGATTTTTTGAGTTTGGGCATTACTGCTCTCTGTCATATGGTGTAAAATGGTGTACAAAACTTTCATAATATTGGATTAGCTAAGAAAAGTTATTTGAGGCTAAATTCGATGAATTGATGGAGGAGGAGAGGCGGCGGCGGCGGCCGACTACTGTAGGCAGTGGGACGAGTAGGAAGCGGAGGGCCGTCACCTCGCACTTTCCTCAGGTTGCATAAATTAGTAATACTTTATTAGCTAATTTGCAATTTGCCCCCCCCCCCCTTTGCGTAAATTATAACTTTGCATCGCGATAAGGCAAAGCTCGAGAGAAAGCGTATAGTTTCCGATAAATTATAGTGCTCCTACCGGCCGTCGCGTCCGTGTTTTTCATGAGTAATGTAATCCGAACTCTATAGTCTGATCTAAAAATGGGAATGTAATCAGAAGGAAAAAAAGGATTAATTTGCAGACCCGCTCGCCCCAAGTGGTCTCTCTGGCAATCGCGGAATCGCTTGATCTGCACGGTCTGGTCAACGACCCGAGTCTCACGAATCTCTACACCGCAACCTTTATCGACGACGGTAGGCGAGGAGATTTTATGCATTTTGCTGTACTATTTATTCAATGTAAATATGATCAATTGTCACAATCCGTCGCATACTTATGCCTGTGGTGGAACCGAGATCTCACAGGCGAAGATCTTTATCGTTATCTTTATCATTATACCTTACGGTGTGCGGCAGGGGGGGGGGGATAAAGAAGGATATCACGGGGGTGGGAGTGGGGACAAAAAGCTTCACTTGAAAATCTTCACTATCTATGGGACAGGGCAGCCGCGACAGAAAGGGGAGCGAAGAAGAGAAAGAGTCGATGGCCGACATATACCGTCCTCACTTGCCAAGGTGAAAAGAGGGATTCTTCATCTGACAATGAGTTCTTGATGGAATATGGCGAGGATGGGGATGAAAAACGAGAGAGAAGGAAGAGCCGACCGTTCGCCGCGAGGACCGAGAGAGGAATGATGTCATTGCATTTTTACGCTATCCAGCCATACTACGGTAGAGCATTACGGTCAAGTCTTTCTGGCGGTCATGTTCACGGCATACGTGGGCGTGATTGTCCAATCGGACGTTAGGATGGGTGCCTGCATCAGTTAACGATAGTGTAACAGACTTCTTGTAAGGATGGCTGCTTAAATTTTCGCCAAATATGTAAGGCTACCTGCGTAAACGTTAGGACAATACTAGCCCATCTTTGGCTCACGATCATTTCATAACGAACGTATGGCTGGTTATCCAGTTGTCCTGTGAAGCATAGCCACCATACGGTCCAGATATGCACGGACCCGACGGTCGAGTGGTAGGCACCTCATTTGATGAGAAAGCTAACTTGGTGGGCGCCACATTATATCAGAAACCTCACTGGTATGCTGATCAAATCATCAATTTAAGTATTGGTTGGCCCCATTCAAAAATGATTGACGGTAAAGCTGCCCACGTATGACAGCCACCAACCACCCTGAATGAATTATTTCTGTAATCGATAAAGCATACGGTCTCCTAATAATTAGATCCTACTTGCAGAGTTTGACCACGCGATACACCTGGTCAAGCGGCTACAGTACACCATCGATCCGTCCTCCATTCTCGAAGCTTTCGTCTTCTCCGACGGAGTGGTCGTGTTCTGGAATGTGGACACGGCTGAGGTATCCTAGTTTTGCCTAATCTGAAACTCGTTTAAACATGTTTGAGAGCACTCCTAGAAAATGCATGCGTAATGCATCAACTCTATATGTTATTGACGAAAGAGATCTGCCTGCCTATTTATTGGGTTTAGCAAGATCTTATTGATTTATTTATGCTGTTTATCAGTAATAACAATAATAATAATAATAATAATAATATCCTGTCCCCTCGCAGCGCGCCCAAGTCCTCCGGGATCTGGAGAAGCACGCGGTCGGGCTGTACGAGAGTGCGACCGCCCACTCGGAACTGGACACTCTCCCCTTCTCGGTCGAGGGACAGTAAGTGGCAGCAGCGTACACGGGCTAGAGTTCGTCCGAGCATTTTTGCAGGCTGTCTTACATAGTTTGGCAAAAACCGGAAGCAGCCATCCTAACAAGTGTTGTGCACTGTGATTCTCTAGTGCAGGTATCCATCCTAACGTCCGGTTGGACAATCACGTCCAAGTATGGGCAATAGCCTTATTAGAGAGCATGCCACATGCTGATCATAATACCATCCTTGGCATGACCCATGAAACCCATGAAACCTATCCTTTCCTATCCGTTCAAGAACACAAAGATATACAAAACATATGGAATTAAGTGCCAAATCGTCATCAGCTCATGCGTAAATGCTGGTTGTTGTTTTATTTTTTTTGTTTTAGTTAGTGTATTGATTGGTTGTTCAGGGGCCGATCGCACATCGCCGGCGAGAAGATCGTGCTGGAGGCGACGAAGCATGGAGAGGCCAAGCACCACAGGTTAGAGGATTAGGAGGGGATACGGTAGATGGGATACGGTAGCTCCCATGCGTGGGCGCCAACCCCAACTTAAGTGGTAAGCCCAAGTACTCTTAAAATCCTACTTTATGTCTCGATTTGGCATTGCAGGCACGGCGCGGTCCTGGAGCGATTTGCCTTCTCACACGCCTTTGCAGCTTCGGGTACGGTAGATTTATTCATCCTCCTGATTATCCTGATCGTAGTACAGCGTCGCATAATCAACAAAAAATGGCCAGAAATGAACCGGTTTGGTAGCTCTAATAATTGCCTGAGCTCAGGCAAATATTAGAGCTGCCAAACCGGTTCATTGTTGGCCATTTTTTATTATCAACAATCCGGCCTGAGGGCGTCGATTGTTGATCGGAGAGAGACCTCAAATGCAGTGAAGCTGGGCGTGTGGGAGGCGCTGCTCAACTCGAAGGCCGAGCCCCTGGCTAACACGACGAAGGAGCTGAAGAGCGGGAGGGTGCCGTGGAGTCGGAGGGAGGCCCTGCGGCAGGCGGGGGAGTTTGCCGATTTGAGGTGAGGCAAGCATGCAAAGCAAACATTCATATAGTCGCGAAAAGCGGAACGTCTAATTCCTGATTCCGCCACTACGGTAATTTTTCGCGCTTTAAAACGGTGCCATTTCATTCTAAGAAAAGATATCAGAGACATGGATATGTTTTTGAGATCAACAACATTTAGACTTTTTAATGGTACACATTACAAGTTGATTAGATCGCTTTGAAAGGCCCCGGAATCAGCGCTACAGCCGGAACGATTATATCGTTTTTCTCTACTATAGATAGGCACGGTTGCAGGTGCCGTGGTTGGGTAGCGTACTGCAGAACTTTGGCAAGTATTGGGGTAGACTACTGCAGAATATAATCATGACTAAATTTGCCGATAGTTTTGTATGGGTGGACCACTGCGGTAATCTACCAGCAAACCCTGCCCATCTATGTAGCCATTGCTCAACGACTGCTCGGTAGAGTTGTGCGGACTGGTCATTTTGGCAAATTGCTTTTGGCGACGAGGTTAAGAATGATGCATGAAACATAGTCGTTGTACTGGGCAGTCTGCACGTCTCGCATCATTTGGCACATCATTTGGCCATTACGCGTACTGCGTAGATAAATTAAAGGGCCCCTCCAGGCAATATCTACCATATGCATTTTTCGACATCATTGGATAGCTCTCAATGTCCTGAGTCTCATCCTCTCTCCTTTTTAGTTGAAACTGCGCCGTTGCTGAGAAAAAGCTGTGCAAAGATTTCTCTCGCCGTCTGCGTCTCTTCTTTCCTCTCTTGTCTCTCATAATCAATCAACCGCTCGCTAATTGTTTGTCTCTTGAAATGAATGGGATGGTCAGAGGGACCCTTTAAATTAAATTAAATCTCTACTATTCGGCAGCGGTGGAGCAGGTGCATCGCGGTTTGGGTTGGCGTATTTAGCGTGTGCGTCTGGTGCTGGTGAATTCAGTTAAGGCGTATGCAAACGGTTGCAAACTTTCCTACCGTACCGGCTTCAACATACGTGGGCGCGATTGTCCGATCGGACGTTAGGATGGGTAACTGCAGCCCAGAATCGTGAAGTAAAAGGCTTGTTAGGACGGCTGCTTTTGACTACCTCTAATTACGTGAGGGTGCCTGCAGAAATTTGAGGACGACTGTAGGCCATGTATGGGCTTCAATCATTCGAAAGGAGCGTAGATCACTCCGAATTTCAAGTGAGAGCATATACTAAAATCAGAGAGCCAGGCAGACACATTAGTGAGTGTTTATTCTGCTCTTGCCAGACACGCGATCAACCTCAACTGTTCCCTTCTGGACCGGGATATCTACTGGGAACGGACCAACCTCGAGACCTTTTACGACACGACCTTGCGGCATCTTACTGTGGAGAGGAGGTTACGGTAGGTCCAGGGGACTAATCAAAGTAATTGTGGTTTTCCGACCCAAAAGATAATTTGGAAGGTTTGAGGTTGCTCAACAGCCGACTCGACTACTGCGAGGAGATCGTTAGAATGGTTGATGGGATGCTGAGTGTGCGGCATGTAAGTAATAGAGTTGTGTGCGGACTGGTCATTTTCGCTAATATTATATGTTTCATAGTTTTTTTGGCTACGAGACCCGTCGCGGTTTAATGATGCACGAAACATAATCATTGTGTGCTGACCAGTCTGCACATCGCTAGTACATAAGTAATTCGACAAGATGTCCGGAAATGACCGGGGAATACTCAATAAGTGTAATCGTTCTAAAAAAAATGTGCTAGAATTGGTGCTCTAATCGAGGTTTGGATTCGGATTGCACCATTCTTGAAGGCTTTTAGGGCGAAATAATATTCGATTGCAGTCCGCGACGCTCGAATGGATGATCATCGTGCTGATCGTCATCGAGGTCTTCTTCGACGTCTTCCACTTTTGGGAGAGCTTCGAGCCGACCCGCGTGGTTGTCGTCAATGAAGCACCCAAGGACCCTGAGGCTAATAGTTGAAGAGCTTTCAAAGAAAGACTATGGACGGCTTTTCAGTTATCTTTTTGTGTATTCTTGCTTCCGGAAAAAGAGTCGAAGAGATGTTATCCTGTTTGTAACCACTACTTAGCCCGAATAGTCCTTCTTGGAAGCAATAGTTGTTAGTAGTTGATTCGGCGACGTTCTAGTCGTTTGTTGTTATTTTTTTTGGATAGTAACTATGAGGAGACATCGGTTGTTTTTTCGTTGTCTGTTTTTTTGTTCTTTTATTTTCTCTCAATACATTGATTTCTCGTTGTTTCGGTTCTGAGAAATACGTGGATTAGTGCTGTACGTGATAAAGGTGAACAGTTTGATTGATTGAGTGAGTAACTACGAGGGTTCGAGGCCCATTTTCAATACTACATGAATTGTTAATCTGCTCCTCACGCATCGATCAAATGGTACGAATTAATTAGTCCGATGTCACTATTTTATCAGTTTCCTCAGTGCAATTGTCATGCGTAAATGCGTCTAGATTTATAAATTACGTGAAACCGCAGACTGCCTGCGTTGCGAGTTTAGCAGTTTGCCCAACCATCGGAAGGGCTAGCTATTAGTGCCGCCGGTTCGGAACTTACTGCTATCTTTTGTGCATTGCCTAAATTCAGCAATGCCAAGTCCCGACCCAGAAGACCCAATTTGACGGCTCTACTATGCACAGCTTACAATTAGGTTGACTTGCGCCCTGTGAAGATTGCTCGCAATCAGCTTCTTTTGACTGGCTAATTAGCCTCCTCCTCTTTTCCAGTCTTGCGCCTCTAGGGAATTAGTCAGCCCTAGGCAGAAAGAAAGGAGAGCGAGGTTAGCATGCTCTCCTCTAATAGCACACCGAGGATGGTCGGTGGGTGGCTGAGTTATGTTTCAGCGCGGGTTCATAGGCGCATACAGGTCCGTATTGTCGTTAGCCCGTATTCTTTAATAGTGCACATTTACCAATACTACTAGCAGGTGTGCCTTCAATGTCTAGATGTCAGTATGCCCAGCACCACGTACTATTATTCATGAAATAACGAGTAAACTCGTTCCTAGCGATATGTCTGCAGGATAGTGGGAATGAGTAGAACTTTGTCCTCAACCATGCCTTCCTTTTTGCTCTATCGTTAATCTTTTAATCTCCACAACTTGTGCGATGCCGTCTATTCAGATGCTATCACATCGCATCGCCGCCGTGGGCCGGTCCATGCCCCTGAGGGCGCTCCCCGCCTCCTCCTCTACCGTATCCCCTCCACTCTCCTCGCTCCCCCCATCGGGAGCCGCCGCCCTCTCAACGTCAGCTGTCAGGTGCCCTTTTCCCTTAAATATATATGGGTTATTTAGTTTATTTAGTACAATATTCTGTTCTTCATTTACTCTTATGCTGTTTGGAATACGCAGTAAAATAACGTTAATTAAGGGCCACCAAGGCGTCGGAATCGGACGAGTTTCGGCTGAAGGAGTACAGTCAGAAATACCTGGGCTACCGGCAGGTCGGCTTTTTTATAAGTAGGCTTGGCAAACCAGATATTTTTGGTCTTTTATTTTGGCTTACATAATGTAAATTATGTTTCATGATAGAGCACTTGCTTCAATGCTTTGATAGCGAGAACCTAGAAAAGACAGTAATTGAAAACACTTGCAAATTGGAGGTGAATCAGACAGACATTTAGCATTGCGATAGCTATACTGATTCAGCGCCTGTGTTGAGTTTCCTCTTCGCTTTTCGTCTCTCCTTAACTTGTCCTTTATTTTGTTTCTCCTGCTGTATGTAGGAGAAGCTACATTATGCTTAGCAGTAAGCTTCTCTTTCTCACGTTTTGTTTTTTCATGTCTTAGCGAACACAACAGCGCATCATACATATCAAGAACACAGCATATCGTAAGCCCAAATCGTGTTCGGTTTTATTGCCACCGGGAAACGTATTCATAAAACGAACTCTGCTGAGCTCTTGTTAAGATGTGCATACGAGTTCTTTTGGGCAGTATTTGGGTTTGAAAGCGAGGCCTTTTAATCGCATTATGAGACCGAGAGAGTTAGGAGGAGCGTTGAAGAATGAAGAGAGTCCGACGATAAATACGCTAATCGCGCTTGGTTTTCAAGCCCTGGTCAGTACGTTTCATTGCGTTTGGGGACGAGGCGCGTTGCGGTTATGAACGATGCATGAAACGTAGCCATCAATGGAACCCTCATGCACAGCTCTAAACTCTACTGATCCAAAGGGGTACTGTACGCCGTAGGAAGTACTCTGCGGTATCGATTAGCTACCTCAAGAGTACGCGGTTTTCATCGTTCTTCTTCCTCTACCTCGTTCTTGAGATTGACCTCACGCGCTCATCGTGACCAAAATGCGCGAGAATAAGAGGAGAACGAACCGTCTCGATAACCTGTTTACTCGCGCGGGGTGACAGAGAGCGTGAGCTATCTACCGAGATATCGCATACCTTGAGCTGGCTATCTTTTTGTAGACTGCTTCAATTGTAGATTCTATCAGTTGTACTGTATTACGGCATTTATCGGTATGCTTAATCTCCAGCTTATTAATTATTAATTATATTTTCAGGCCGCTTTCACGGAGAAGTTGGAGATTGTCGATCCGAGCAAGGAGAAAGCCTTTCCGATCTACCGGGTGACCGATGGCACGGGAACGATTATTGATGAGACGCACGACCCGCGCTTTAGCCAGGTACTGTCTGTCGGTACTCGTATTCAAATTTCCCCGTTCCGCGCATTCTTGATTGGACTTGCCGTTATTTAGCATAAGTGCACAGCCCAAATTGCAAATAACCAAGACGGAATCATTACCGTCGGAACCGTGCGAGACAATGCCCGGGGCGTCAGTGTCGGACGTTAGAATTAGAATTATGCAGACGGGTCATTTTGGCCAATATGTTTCGTTACTTTTGGCGACGAGACGCGTCGCGGTTAAAGAAGGATGCGTGAAACATAATCATTGTACTGACCAGTCTGCACATCTCTAGTTTGAATGGATGCCGGCACCAGAGAATTGTAGTTTAGAACGCTCTAGTTATGATCGTATTTTGCTTACTAGGGATCAGGGGATAAATACTCATACTTGCAATTATTTTCGCGCTAGGGGTCATTTTTGAGATGAGGTAGGGCAACCATGTAAATCGAGAATTTAGTACAGCGGTGGGGGTAATTTCGCACTGCGGTACGGGTAATTTCATAGTAAACTGTGGCCTGCGGGCGGGAGGGGTCCTACCCCGTAAATTACAATCAATTACTGTACTTTTTCGCTGCTAGGGATTGCCTTGTAGAGCAGACGATTCGCGTCGTAGAGGCAGTTGGGTTACAAGCTATGTACAAATAAACGTTGTGTAGTTTTGATTCGTTGCTAGGACCACAGATAGGCACAGTCTTCGAAAAGAAATACAGTAACCGATGACGCCGTTTCAGGAGATGTCGGTCCGGATCTACAAGACGATGACCCAGCTGAACATTATGGACCGCATTCTGTACGATTCGCAGAGGCAGGGACGCGTCTCCTTCTACATGACCAACTTTGGAGAGGAGGTATACGGTATATTGGGGGAGCGGGGGGGGGGGGGAGAGGTTACTGTACATTCCCGGTAACGATTGCCATGACAAAGAGCGGTGAAGAGTGGTGAGTAGTATGCATAGAAGACGATGCATCTTGAGATTTTGATGGTTACGCTTCACGGTCAAGCGTACGGCTGGCTGTCCAGTGTTTAAGGTATAATCATCCAAAAAAATTGTCTTCGTGGAAGTCAGAGTACTGTAGCCATGTTAGAGTTTGGGGTAAAAAACATATGCATGGGCACGGGCCCGACGGTCGGGTGGTAGGCCCCCCCCTCATTTTGTCAGTAACTTAACCTGGCAGGCGCCTTATTATTCCAGATGTTTCATTGGTAGGCTAACCAAGACCACAAGTTATTCACTGGCAGGCTCTCTAGTACAACGTAATGGACGGTAAGGCTGCCCACGTAGGGGGAGCTATGTCATATCAAACGGGGAGCGCCGGGTTGGCTCTTAAAGGTACTCTGGAACAGTCAACCTGCCGGGGTTTATACCAACCGACGCCTTGTGAGAAAGCCTTGCCACAGAGACAAATTCGTAGAATATCTGCCCACCGCGGCTGTTTTGCCACTACATTTTTCACTGTTTACGTTCACGCGATGCGTCGAGGCTACGAATGGTGTATTGTGGAACAAAAGTAGAAAAAGTAGGTGGGGAACGAATTCGACTCCGGAACCCGTACTTTTTGCAGGGAAACCACGTGGGTTCTGCCGCGGCTCTCGAACATCATGATCTGATCTTTGGACAGTACAGAGAGGTACGAGGAGGGAAAGGGGTCAATGTCGTAATCGAGCCACAGTATCATCGCATAAAGACAGTCGTGTGAAGCACGATACTGTGGAGCAAGATACCTTTTTTTCTATTAGCATACGCGGAGGGGGGGGGGCGCGAAAGCGGTAGGCTGGTAAACCCTTTGGATTCCCGGTTCACCAGTCACATAGATACTTGCAAGCCGCTTTTTCATTGATTTTGACGCAAGGAAATGCAATGTAAAGGTAAAAAGAAGAAAATTATAAGGATAATTATAATTATTATAACAAGCCTATGGTTAGTATATATAGTAGTTGTCGTGACAAATTTTATGATCTGCTAGCGTTGGTTAAATCATTTTAATTATAATTATAGTGTAAGAAATGATTTTAAAAGATATCGAGGAAAAGACTCCCCCCCGCAGCCTCGTTGTCAGCGAAATGCTGGGCAATCCTAAATCGAAAAACTGACTGATCGCAGGTTGGTGTGCTGATGTGGCGCGGCTTCCCTCTGGAACAGTTCATGCACCAGTGCTACGGAAACTCGCAGGACATTGGTGAGTGCGAGAATTGTGCACGTATTATCACGATTAGAGCATTCCATTCGGGGGTCGCTCTGTCCGGTATGTGTCGCTGCTTTCGGTGACGAGACGCGTCGCGGTTAAGAATGATGTACAACATGAAACATAGCCGTCAAAACGACTCGAATGGAATGCTCAAATTGGGGTCACGGAAAGGAGATAACCGAAGAGCAAACGCCCCAGAAGGAGAGAACCCCTTACCTTTGCAGGAAAGGGCAAGCAGATGCCGGTGCACTACGGCTCATCGGAGCACAACTTTGTCACGATTAGCAGCCCGCTGACCACCCAGCTGCCCCAGGTATACGGTATACTGTAGGTAGAAAGTAGAGTATACTGTAAGTAAGATATCAAAATTCCGGATACGGTGGACCGCGGCCGATGACATATCTATAATATGTTGCAAACTTTGTCTTGAACGCGAAAATCAATCGTGCTTCTCTGGTATTTCTGCCCCACTGGGATCCCGAGACAAGTTATAATTATCCGCATCGTAACCCGCATCCTATCCTCCTCTTATCCGCAGGCGGTCGGCGCGGCGTACGCGTTCAAGATGCGGCCGAACAACGACCGCATCGTCGTCGTCTACTTTGGTGAGTGAACGAAGGGGGGAGGGGATTACGGTAGATTACGGTAGCTGGTGACGAAATTAATGATAGTCATAATTCGATCACAATTGGTGAGAGGCTTGCTTTTGCACACACTCTCGGTATTCGAAATGAATTTAGCAATTAACCTTTTTTTCTTTTTTCTTCTTTTTTTCTCTTTTTCCTTTTTTCTTCGGCTGCGCACCGAATGCTGACTCGTTCCCTATCTATTTATGGCAATCGTGAAACGGCGAGTACACGGGTGGTTGGGGGGGCATATAAAGTCTGTAATATATCTGGAGAGTCACAATATTTCTGAAATCACCATATGTTATCGTTTCATGCCTGCGCATGCAGATAAATTAATTAATTAATTAATATACGTAAGCGCCGATTCCGAGCTATAGTGGAGTAAAAAGATACGTCGGTAGATGCATACCAAATATTAGATGAACGACGAACGTGCAAGAACGAGAGAATTGGACGTATTAGGAATCAACGTAACAGCGGACCGATTTATTGCGGTTTCGTCTTTCACCAAGTAAAGGCGCTTTATGAGGAGCAAGAGCAGGCGGAAGTATGAATAGTGGAGAAAAAGGTAGAGAGTATCGTTCCGGATTGGTGCGCAGATTCCGGTGCCTTTCAAAGTGATCTTATCAACTTCTAGCATATACTATCCGAAGCTCTGGCAAATACGAATCTCATCAAAAAGCTATCCATGTTACTGCTTTTTTTTCAAGTGAAATGGTATCGTTTCAAAGCGCGAACAAATCGCTAAACACCGTAGCAGCGGAATCATCGCGAATTTATTATTATTATTATTATTATTATTATTATTATTATTATTATTATTATTATTATTATTACTATTATTATTATTATTATTAATTATGCGTTCCGATTTTCTCGACTATGGTTAGTCGATCGACCGGTTCTTCAGGCGACGGTGCGGCTTCGGAGGGCGACGCGCATGCGGCCTTCAACTTTGCCGCTACCCTGGTACGTGGCTGGGACTGGAGCATACGATTCGCGTCTTTTTGCTGATTAAGTTTCACCCGAATCTATTATATAAAGGAAGAGTCCACCCCTTTATATGCAGCCTGAAACACAACCACTTCGAAAACGCGGAATCGTATGCCCTAGCTGGGACGGAGAGTTCTCCCGACGACTGATGCATGGCCAATATCATCTAAAGTTGCGATTCGCTACCGTACCTGGCCGTGATTGTCCGATTAGCATGGGGAACCTTGCACTAGAGAATCAAAGTGCAAAACACTTGTAAGCATGGCTGCTTTCGATTTACCCTAATTACGTAAGGATGCCTGCAGAAATGTTCGGACACCACTGGCCCATGTATGTTCTCTTCATTCCCCCCCCCCCCGTCCCTTCATTCTTGCCCTTTGATGGCGCGGTCTCATCGGCCATCGGGAGAACTCTTGCTGGGACCCGTAATAGAGTAGAACTGGACGGATGAACCACGAGCTGACCTATTACTATTATTGACGAAAAAATTCCATCAGTAAACGTCATTCCTACTTTGTGTGCGCTCTCTTCATGCCGCTTCGGTCTCTCATCCGAATTAGGAATGAGGCAATTACTGTCGAAACGTGCCCTTAAACCATAGATTGTGTGCCCGTTATATCTGGAGTTTCCCCAGCGTATTCACAACTAATCCTGCAATACGTTCAGGTCCCTTGACTTAGAAATGGGCGATAGGTCGATGCACCATGTACCCGGAGCGTATCTCCTTCTGTAGTGTGCGCCATTCTCCGGTTCACATGACCACCAGAGGGTAGAGACGCAGAGGAGAACGGTCAGAGTCCGCGGCAGAGCACAGCGATAATATGATGCTGACGCGTCGTTTAACCTTGCCTTATCAGGGGGCTTTACGATCTAGGAAAGGCTGAAGTGGAGTGGGAAGAGAGGGTACGAGTGGCATGATCAGTAGGGGGAAATGGTAGAGTGGGGGAGGGAAGACCCCCCTTGGAATAGATGGGGGTGGGGAGGGGTGATAAGAGGTCGATAAGACCCCTCCTAGTGGAGGACGGGGAATACCCCCCCCCCCCCCTACGCACTCTGTGGACCATACCAGGACAGTAGGGACCCTAGGTAGCTTTTTCAGAACCTTGGTTATGTAAGTCTTCAAATAATACGATAAATGCAAATGGTAGACCACTCAAAAACACAATTTTAACCCTCCAGTTATGCAAGCTGTAGTTCTGTTGTAAAGATCTGTGAAGTTTCCCGCATTTTGCAGATGCATTTGGGGAAAGGGTATTGCTTCAAGATTTTTGGGCTGTTTTGGAGTTTCGCGAACCTTTCGGTAAGATTGAGGAGTTTGCTAGCAGAGCATGTAACAACTAATTCGCTGCAAAAATAAAGGAATGCGAAAATAAAAGGAGGACAACAATCTCAATGATTCGGTTGCGTTTGACAAGTGAAACATATACGTGGGGCATGCCAGTATACTTTAATTCCTTCCAGCCCTTGGTCGAAATGCGTTTATGATCATTGTAGACTACCAGCGCCGCTGTTTTATCTACGATCTCTCTACGATATTCGCTTTTCCAAGTCCCCGCTGAGCCGCAGATCCCTCCTGCAAAGCGTTATGATGTATCGCGCGAGTGGCGTGACCCTTCGTCATTGGCCGAGCATAGTTTGTCCCCTACGATGACTTGGGTTCCGTCCTTTATCTAATCTCGTCGTTTCTCCCCTGTCTCCTGCTTCGTTTCGTCGCCATCTCTCCACTAGACATTGGGCTTTTCGTCGTCGTTGCCCTATCAAAGGCTAAAAACTACGAAGATAAGAGGGAGAGAATGCTGGGAAAGAGGCACGCACTGTAGGGAGAATACGAGTAAACATAGGGGGGATAGGATAGTTTTATCAGTGTCATGGGTCATGCCAAGGGACGGGTGTGGTATGCTCATGCCGACTACAATCTTTGCCCTGATTTAAACAGAGGTTAATCAGGGCAAAGATTGAAGTCTGTGTAGCCCAGTCGTTGTGAATTGGTTGATACTCAGAAAGATTGGAGAGCGAGTTAAGTCATCGGCACGTCTTATAAACGAAGGTTGAAGCAGAAAAGTTGCTGGGAGTGACAAATTGCCTCGTTCTATCCGAGACAGAACACAGTTTCTTGCTTGTCTCGGAAGTGAAAGCGTTGATTTCCAGATAAGCGGGTCGTGGAAAACGGCTAAGGAGGGTATGAGTGGGGGAGGGGTCTGATAGGGATGCGATCTATGGGAAAGACCTCTCTGGGTGGTCTGCCAGGACCCTACTACGACTGGCGATACCTTTCATAGCTAGCTATTTTTTTTACAAATATTATATAACTAGCTGTTCGTCTTCTGTAGACCTGAACAACTTAAAATATAATAAATAAATAGAAATAAAATAATGAATTGTTCAGGATTGCCCGATCATCTTCTTCTGCCGCAACAATGGCTACGCGATCTCGACGCCCACCAGTGAGCAGTACGGAGGGGATGGAATTGCCGGGAAGGGACCGGGCTACGGGCTGCATACGATTAGGTGAGGGGAGGGAGTGGAGATAAAGATCAAAGATCAAAGTGGGAAACTACAGTATACCGTAGCAATACGTAATATGAGGTAAGCTACATAGGGGGAAGCGGAGGGTGAGAGATCAAAGGTCAATTATTATATTAGTGAGTACTTCAGAGTACGGCTTAGAGCTGCATATACAATATTATCCTTGGCACCGGGGTACCGTAGATAGGCTGTATGTTGTAGTACTGCGGAAGGATGATCAATATTTATCGTTTCAAAGAGTTTTTCTCGGATCGTGAATGACTAACAGGCAAGATAAAAAAGGTATTTCAGCAGACAATATTTGTTTTTATACATTTGACGCGTGTGATTATTGCCAGAGGATCGCGTGACCTTGCGCAATGCGTGAAGTGAATCACACCCATCAAGCAAAGGGCGATATCGGGCCCTGTAAACGATAAAGTTGCTTGATGAGTCAGTCTCGTGATCAAAAGATTATCCGAGGTCAATATACTATCGTATTGAGGAATGCTGGAAAAGGGAACAATACGGTCGCTAGGTAGTGAATAAATGTTATTCTAAATATGACAACATTGCAGAGTGGACGGCAACGACCTCCTTGCCGTCTACAACGCTACGAAGGCATGTAGTATCTCCTTTCCTCCTTTTTCTCTTTTTGACGCTTTTTCTCAGTTACGTTTCAGACTTCCATAAATCCAGGATATACCTACGGAGCATGAAAACTGAAACATGACCATGGAAAAGAGTCAAAAAGAGAGCCCTAGTATGTCGGGTAGCCTATTTATGTCTTTATGCCGGAGCGTCCAATTATAATAGTTGAGTCGAAACCGTAAGCGATGTATTGAAATGCAGCCGTTTGCACATCAAATCTGACTGGCTCTTGCGTATCGTACGGAGAAACTACTGTTTGTTCCCGTATTTCTGGCTCTTCGCTGAATACGATCGATAATCTTTCGGTTAAGGAAGCTCGCCGACTGGCGCTCGAAGAGAACAAGCCCGTTCTCATCGAGGCTATGACCTACAGATTGGGACACCATTCGACTTCGGATGACTCGACCGCCTATAGGTACGGTAGAAGGGGGGGGGGGGGGGGGGGGTTTATAGCTCCAAGAGGAAGTCATTTTAAAGGTCACGGGGACGACCCCCTTTCTTGCGCTATTTGGCTGAACTAAACGGCCGTTTTGTTGTTCTTCCTATCGTTCGGGGGGGGGGGGGTTGCGACAGTTCAGCAAAACGGTCGCGACCAGAGAACCAGAGAAAGGATACTCAGCATACGTGGGCATACCGATAGTATGGGTGGTAGGCCCAAATATTCGTGGAATTGTACTTTGGTAGGCCCGAATTTTGACAGGATTTGTCAATTGGTAGGCTCGAAGATTCACGATTCTGTACAAGGGGGGGGGGGGGGGGCTCTCAAAATATTGTCGGGAAGGCCGCCCACGTATGGATACTAAGAAGGCCGCGAGATACGTTTAGGGCTGGGTGTCCACTAATGTACGGATACGTAGATTGGGAGAAAATACTTTAATCCAAAGGCTTTCCTGGAGTAGCACAAGGTACAGTGAACATTGGAGCAGAAAGAAATGGCCCAACTAATATATCGGGAGATTTCCGCTAATTTGCATAATATGGAAATTTGCATAATATGGAAATTTGCATAATATGGAAATTTGCATAATATGGAAATTTGCATAATATGGAAATTTGCATAATATGGAAATTTGCATAATATGGAAATTTGCATAATATGGAAATTTGCATAATATGGAAATTTGCATAATATGGAAATTTGCATAATATGGAAATTTGCATAAT
>LS909656.1:119388-130679 GCA_900490955.1 Micoletzkya japonica | reverse complement strand
GGGGGGGTATGGAGGGAGAGTAAAAAGAGGCGACGGAGTTATGGGTAAATATGCGACGAGATAAGCATCGACGACAAGAAGAAGAAGGGAAGACGGAATGAGTAGAGCGTATCTTGGGAAGATTGGAAGAGAGCAGGGAAGGTTTGGCGTGTGATCAAGACGAGATTGGACGAAGTTTTCATAGGGCAGGAGAACTAGGGAAGTCTTGGGAGTTTGCAAAACGTGAAAATGAAAAGAACACGAAATTCGAAGAAGAATATGGTCACGTGAAGCAATGTGAGGCAAAGCAAGGCGATAAAGTGGACTAGTTTTGGGGGAATAATATGAGAATAAACGCTGGTTGAGTCGTAAAGCTCATATTATTGTGCACTGTTGCACAGTGCTGATCATTAAAATATTGAATAATCAACAATTAATTTGTTAAAGTGAGGCAACTTTTCAAATATTGGACATTTCACGCAAAACAGGTTCCGTAAGCCATTGCAAAAGTCTGCCATTGAGTCATATTAGGTAAGCGCGGGGGGGGGGGGGTAAGATTGGAAGGGTGATCTCCGAAGAGTAGGCGTTGTGATGATAAGGGTCTGACCTGAGAAGAAACGAGGGAAGAATCGTGACGAAACGATGACGCCTGTGAGGGGGTGAGACTGGTGTCGATCTCATGATCTTGTGGGCCGCCAATCGGGAACTGTTGTGAAGCGGCAAGGTGCGCTGAGTCATGGGTAAAATGGGCATGGTGAAACTATATTCAAGCTAAGGCGTTAGCAAAAGTTTCTGAAACGTCAAATGTGTGAACGAGAGGGCGTCGTAATCGTCACCTGTGACTTTCCATTTCATGGATGGCTCATGCATTTACGTCTTACCTGCAGATCACTGCAAATTTTACGTCTCATGCAATCCAAAAGCATGGAAAAGCAGGGCAACCGCAGCGCGGTTCGTTGCCCGCCAGATACAGCGTAGTTTTGCTAGTTTAGGGGTGGCATTGTTTGCTGAATGCTGAAGTGGAACATGAGTTTTGAGGCTCCTGAATGCCAGATAGCGACCTTTTTGCTCGACGTTTTCAGCAAGTTGACACGTTGCCTCTAGTTGGGGGAACCATGATGTTGAAACATTTTATGATGGGTATATTTAGCGAAACTAAATGTGGCCAACAATAGAGGACTCAATACCAGTCCCTGTATGGCCACCGTAATCTGCAATGCAAATTGGTTCGATCAGAATATTTCGGGAGATGTATTGCGCAAAGCTTGCTTCTGGCGTGCTGGGGCGCAGAAACCTAATGGTATTTATTTATGCGTAGGTATTATAGGGTTGCGAGATGGTGATCGGATTGGGGGGGAGACAATAGTGAAGAGGGCACTTGGCCAGTGGAGCAAGAGCATTTAGCTTATTCCCGCGCAATTCATAGAACTACGCATGCTTGAAGGCGCTAACAAAGACTCGGGGAATGCTAGCCACTGATCTCAGCAAAGGTTTAGCAAGGATGGTTTCGAAGGGTGTGTTAGATGGGCGATGAGTCACCTGTAGAGGGTAACCCTGTGCAATTAGCCTCCCCAACACGTGTCGAATGTTCGGAAATGTTCTAAATGCTGGGCGAGGGAAGACGAGGGTCACGTCATTTTAAGAACGATCAGGTTCAGACACAGACACACAGAGTAATCGCCATCTTGGGTCTACAGAGAGCAACAGTCTAATGCTGTCTTTTCGTTCTCTGTAAGATGTTTGTGACGTTTAGGGGAGTTGCACGGAAGAAAGCAACATTTGGAGAGTATGCCTAATTGCGCAAGTCTTGCAAATGTGCACACACATATAATGGATTATACGTTTTATTATAAAATTTGAAAATACAAATTGTGAGCCTTACAGACGATGGAGAATCCGGTATTCCACGACGACGACACGGACGAGTCGCCGCTGGTGCTCGACCCGTTGGGATCCCCGTTGAGGCAGAGAGGTATGATGACCCATACCGTATCCATACCGTATGGGGGGTCTTTTACTAGACTTGTGCAAAAGAGTCATTTTAGCCAACGTGCTTCCTTATTGCTGGCGACGAGACACTTCGCGGTTATGAATAAGGAGTGAATAGTATGAAACACATGATAAAGGCGTTTAGGTAGTCAGGAGTGATGAGGGCTCTATTTGGATACTGTAGATCGCACTTCTCCCTCCCTCCCTCCCCCCCCCCCGCTATTACAGCAGCCTTTCCGAGTAAATATGAAGCAAAGTTTGAAAAGAAACAATTATGAATGCGATAAAATGATTAATTTATCATTTGAACAGAAATGTGATTAATCGTATTTTGCGATTAATCGTTTTCTCGCAAAAGCGTTTGATCATCTTAGTGTGAATACGCATTTATGCAAAGCGACGAATCGCCAACCAGCGAAAACGGTTAATCATTTTTTCGGCCGTTGCCATCGTATTTCGAACTCTGATGTGAAGTGTGCATTAGAGCATTCCATTCTGGTATTTTCGTTGTATATGTTTCGTGCATCATTCATAACCGCGACGCGTCTCGTCAGCAAAAGCAGCGAAACATATTGATCAAAAAGACCCGAATGGAATACTCTAGTGTGGATGTGTATGGCGAAATTGGCTGCTTCATGAAGGTCCCAGAATCTAATATCTGGATGAATCAGTGGTCTTTACAACGTTTTACATTTTGCAAAATTTAGCGTTGGTAAACAGAAGGGGGGCGGGGCTTAGCCGCTATGCTCTGCTTGTATGGTCGAAGGGTGTGGGGGGGGGGTGGAATAAAGGGGGCGGAGCTTCGGGAAGGGGGAATGCAGCCACTCAGTCAGTCATTGCTTACGCGCAGATATGGCACCGCGAGCCGACGACGCTACGAGGGGTCTGGAGAGGGCGATGGAGGGCGGCAGTGTGAGCAGTGTCGAGTCGAGTAAGTTGGGATGGAGGGGGAGGGGACCTGATCCATGGGGCATGGGGATAGGGAATAAGGGTAGCTCGAGATTAGCTATGCTAGTTAGAAGCCGTTGGTGTAGTTTAGCTTGGTGCTCCTTTTTCACACACTTTAACTGCTTATTCACCATTTGGCGAGTGTTAGGGCTGGATGCGGTACGGCTGGGTTAATGTAGGGGTACGGTAGGACGTTTGTTTGTAAGGGGAAGGGTTGTGTAGTAAGTCATCGCGGGGTTGGATAGTGGAGATGGATAGTTGGATAGATAGAGGCTGTATATTGTGGCCGGAGCGGCATAGGGGGAGGGATGCTTATCGGTGATAGGAGATGACGGCGGACAGAGAAGAGAGATGGAGGGATGAGAATGGGGTGTTTGGAGGGACGCGAGAGGGACTCAAGGGGGGTTATTTAGCAAAGGAATAGCAGATTAGCTCGTGAGCCGTACACAGGATGTCTCAATGTGCTAGCAATGTTGATCTATGAACGAGGTAGATTGGGAAAGATTAAAGATCAAAGATCAACTTTTCAGGTGGAAGTGGACATTGCCACGACGACTTCCTGCAGCAGGAGACGGTGAGTTACCGTATACCGCCGCTTATCCTTCTTATTCATCGCGTATCCTTAACGTATGCTTATCCTCTACAGTGTAGCCCGATAGACAAGCTTCTTATCATAAGTAGCTAGTATTAATCGCAAGTGGGCGTCTTTTATGCGTCTTTTCCAGGCATTTTAAAGCGCAACAGTGAAATGCTTCCTGCGCATCCTCTGATCTTGCATCTGGTCAAGTCTTTCTTGCTCTGTTCCCTAAGCGTTCACACTGCTGGTCTCTTGCTAGCTTGTACAGACAGCTTACCGACGACCAATTAGACCCTCCTCCTCCTCTTCCCTTAAGAGACCATACCGTCTATTCCTGCTCTTCCTCGCTTCTCTAATTCGGTCTATGCTCCCCCCCCCCCCTGCAAAGCCTTCTTAAGAGAGAGATAGACCGACCCAAGCTAAGAGTGTGCAGCGCATCTAAAGAGAACAAGGGGAACTGTAGTGAGGGCCACTTTGCTTCCGCCCCCCCCTCCCTCCCTTTTACGCTCTAATACGGATGAGCTATCTTGAGCCCGTATACGGTACTTGGAGTAGGAATTGGAGGTCTATATTTACTACTATCTTGGAAAGGGTTCTATGTTTAGACCTCCCGCTTGTACAACGTTGATCATGGGTCAGAATTGTAGGCGCAAGAGTTGGTCTTCGGGGAGCAGCTAATTTGTTGTTGGCTTTGAGCTCTGCCTCGCAATACGGTAGCCATGCCCTGGAAACAGGGAACAACTTGGCTGTTTTCCGGATCTAGACTAGAGATTGTTCTGTCAAAGCGTATCCTCTGTATACGTGTAACGGTAGTCTCGATTGACGCTTCCATCCCAAGGGGAAAGGGGGAAGCGGGGGTTACGTTTGCTCAGTCCTTGGACGACTGTGTAACAGCATCGAGAGCAAGCTATCTGCGTGCCCGATCGAACCTCTTCCCCCCGCGTATTAACAGACTGTTCGGTGGAGTTTTCGTTCTTACTCCCCTCCCGTTGCGGTTGACACTTTGATACGCGTGAACATAATCGTCAATGCGAGTCAGACAGAGAAGTCTACCGTTCTTACAATTAGAGGAACAGGGAACGAAGAACGTAACATGGCTTAGCGGGAAGAGTTTGCTTACCCCCCCCCCCCGTAGGGGCTTGCAGGCGACTTTAAGAGAAGCTTCGCGAACTGTCGATCGAAAGGGTCGTTTCTCTTTCGCTGTCTCTTCCCGCTATCTCTCACAGCTTGCTCCATCCCTCCGCTCAACAACACTGCCGTATCGAGGAGAGTGAGCAAGTGAGCAAGTGAGGGGGGGGGGGGTTTGGGGCAGGGAAGTGAGCGTGAGATGACAAAGGTAGATAGGCTCAGCGTGAGTTGGCTACTATACCTTTGATCCCCCTACAAGCGGCAAGATTACGAATCTGGCTTCCCCCCCCCCCACCCACCCCTTTGTGAAGCGCTAACCTTGGTTCGAGGGGTGAATGACACTCTGTTATAGGCATCACAATTTCGAGGGGGGTTGTGGTAGTATGATGCGAGGAGGACAGTATGAGAATGTGAAGAAAAGATATTCATCTCACGTCACGTGTTGTTCTAACTCAGTCGATCGTTGTGTGCATCTAAAAAAAAACAGCGAAGATGCGCCGTGATTGACGCGTGGGCTGAGTGTGTGTACAGCGGTCTACTTACCCCTCCCTGATACGCGTCTGGTCAACTTGTTGATTGATTTACGCACACGGACATACGATGGTACGGGTCAAACGATTGGTCAAACGACGTGGGCTTTTGGCCGCGATCATGGGCCAACTAGCTAACTGTGGTGTAGTACGGAGAACAGCTTGCTCTGTTCGTTTATGCCATTGTTGTTTTGTATCGCGGAACGCGTGTCTTTGTTGGATCGGGATCTGATTCAGACGTCGATCAGAATAACAGCCAGGCGAATATCCCTGTATCGTCGGCTCCGGAGAAGGAGAAGACGATATTTTGCTCGTCCTCGTCGCTTCACTTCCCTATCAAACAGACTAACGGGCATGCGTATGGGAGGAGAGGAGAATGGACGGAGAGCAAGAGTGCATCTGACGAGTGGAGTGTTATCGCGGAAGGAAAGGAGGAAACGGACGGCTTATCGAAGGCGAAAGCAGCAAAGGAGTGGAGATTGACAAGCAGAGGACCGAGCTGACAGTTATCGAAGTACACTGGGGGAGTGGAGTCATATGAGGCGACTGTGATAGGAAGCGAAGCGAACTTCTTCGATTGTTGACTCTTTTCCTGATTTTCTCATAGTAGAGGGCTCCGGGAGTCCTGTGGAAGGCTCGCACTAACCAGTGTGGTCTGGTTACTCGACTTTCGTACCAGTAAGAAGATCTTTACCTGACCTTCACACAGAAGAAGATGGCAAGACAGACAGAAGAAGAAGAAGCTGTACTGGAAGGTTGCTCCGTGGACACGCCATAATGACGTGGTTGCGGACCAAACATAAAAGGAAGTGTTCTGGGCGGTTTCAAAACCGGGACCCAACCAACTCTTTCTCGCTCGAGAGTAGGCGAGTTGAGTTGACTGGCTGATCGTTCAAGTGCACTGCACTGGCCCCTCGTACCGTTGCACGTGCACGCTCACCTAATGCGACTGGAGCATAAAGCGATTAGGAAGGGGAAGGACACGTGAAGGAACGATGTGGAGGAAGGAATATGTTGTAGTCAAGACGATCAAGGATTGAGGCGATGGGGGGGAGGTGTCAACAAGTGACAGAGAAGCCTTTGGGAGTCCTGGGGACGGCTGGCACTAGTGTAATCTGGTTACTCAATTCGAGTGTAAGGCGAGGCTGCGCGTCTCGAGAGACTCTTCTTGGTAGAGTGCAGCATTCGCCTGCGTCATGAACCCATTCTCGGGTGGAGCTGCGCTGGTGTGACTTCCTCATGATCAGTGGTCAGACAGATGATGAGAACAGAACGGGGGAGGGTGTGGTGGGAGAGGAATAAAACTCACGAGGAGCCGCACAAGAAGAAGGTGCAATTATTATGAAGGAGCACGGGGTCGGTCGAGTGAACTCGAAGGGCAAGGGGGGGAGGGGATTTTTGTTATGAGGACGAGGTGACCGGGACCTGATTGATGGCCGTACACACTTGCGCACAATACGGCTATTGTCAAGGGAGCGCGAGGTGAATGGAGACGATCCGGAATACTGTAGACAGCCGCAGTTGCAAGCAACAAGAGGGAGGAGGAGGAGGAGGAGGAGGGTGCGAAATCGCCTCAATATCTATCCGGGAGCGCGTACTGACAAGCGCAGAAGCCAGTCCGCGGTCCGAATTTGCGAACGTCTCTGCGTCTCTCCAATTTCCATACTCTCTCGCTTCCACGCTCTTAATTTGCATACGAATCTATTCTACGCAGCAGGACGTAGTGCAGCAGAAGCTGGGTAATCATGAGGATGGCTGGATTGCGTACATGCATGCATGGCCTGGTGATCTCCTCAAAGCTGTGCAGGCACCCCCCCCCCTCATGTAATTAGAGAAAATGAAAAGCTGGAATGCTAACAAGCGCCTTACTTTATGGTTCTCTGGTGTGGTCACCCATTGTGACAATCACGGCCATGTATGTATGATTGTGTACCGGATCAAGCCTCTCCACGGCCTTGCACCGTCACCTAACGCGATTGTTGATTGCGATTCGCGCGGGTGACCGTACGCACGTAAGTAAGGGTTGCTGCGAGAAGTCGCGTGCCCCCCTTCCCGCTTCGCTCGTCAATCTCCATTCGATCTGGCCAATTCTCGGCTCGAAATCTCCGCCCGTGCAAAGTGGCGCCACAGTTCACGGACTCCTCTCCTCCCCTGTGCATACGCAGGAGAGGGAGTCGGTCAGTCAGTCAGTTCGATGTGTCCGCCGCACGGCGCTAGTTCGCTGTAAGAAGCGGCGGGCGTCGCGTGCGTTGCGTTCGCCTCTCGCGAACGAACTCGCGCGAGCCGTCGCCGTCACAAGACCACTACTCTTGCATTAGCATGCATTCCCCTCGAGAGCGGGGGGACGGAAATGCAGCGAGGTAGAATAAGGAGAAGGAGGAGAACGGTTTACCGTGTGACTCCTTCTCTATCTCTCGATCTTCCCCTCGAAATGTGGAAGAGCACATTAGTGAGGATGTTGTACCACCCACCGTTGTTGCACGTGAACTGGTGTGTGTGTGTGTGTGTGTGTGTGTGTGTGTGTGAATTTCGGCCGATAATGTCAGCGATGCTATTATCGGGGGGCCAGACTTGGATTGGGACACTCGTGCAAGAAGTAACAGCACCGAAAGGCGCGAACTTTGTAGGCTCGTAATCGATAGGAGCGAGATGTGGGCGAAAAGCGATTTGTTTGCGAGGAGAGGACACGAGACTTTGCCGGGCAAAGTGCGTGAGGGGGGGGAACTACTCGCGTTTGGCACATGAGACGGATGCCTATGGGGCAATCCTGACGACTCTCTGTTGTATGCGGGAAGTTGGCGGTTATGCTTTCACAGGATAACAAGCGTTTCTGGTGGTCTAATCACGACCATAACGATCCGAATGAAATGCTCATCACTCGTCACAGATGATCACCGGGTCGATGTCTCGCGGTTCCGATGTGTCAAACCCCTCGCAAAGAGTGACGACGCTATGACGTTGTCGAGGAAAAGGCGAAAGAACGTAATGGCCGAAATGAGCGGTGTGAAAAAGGATGGGGGTTTCACTGTGAGTTGAGCCGTGTGATGAGAGAGAGTCTACGAGTAGGGCGTAGTGGGGTAGCCCGTGCATAAAGACTTCTACTGCTCCCGCTTCCCGCCCTAATGGCCTTGCTCGAGCTTGCTCAGAGACTCATGCCAGAAGACCCGTGGCTTTTGAAGATGACCTGCTCTCGAACAATGTATATATGCTTGACCATCTCTCGTGAAGGCCCTTGCCTTTGTTGTGTTCCTGCCTTTGAAGGTATGCGCAACTTGCATAGTTGCCAGGGACAAAAACGCGTACGCGATGTGGTGGGCTAATCTGCTTTGGTTGGTTGGTTGGTTGGCGGGAGTTCCTCCACTCCCCCCGTGCCATTCACAATAATAGCTCAGCAGAGTAGCATCCAAATGTATCACAGAGAGTCACAAAGAGAGTTTTCCGAGTACTGTTGGCTCAATACTGCCCTCTACTCGTTCCTATCCCTATTCTGCCCCCTTTCATTTCTCGACCCTTCGTCTCTCGCCTGCTCTATCAATCTCCGTGAGAAGAAGTGTTCGGGCTGAGCTTGATAGGCGATTTTCGGTCGATATAATACATCGATACGAGCTTGAGACCGCTCATTTCTTCGCTCCCCCCATCTGTTCCCTATTTCTCTCCCGTCCCTAGCGATGATCCGCTTTCTGCAGTTTCCGAAGGACTCGGTAGGCGGTCTAGCTGGCTCTAAATATAATAATAGGAGATAAAATATTGTTGATGATTGATTATTCGCTTGACAAGTTCTGTTCAGGAGCGAAGAGCCGAGCGAATCCTGTGGGTGGTGGCCGGCCTTTCGGTCATCTTCATTACGGTGGAGGCAGTCGGAGGATTCTTCGCCAACTCCCTGGCCATTATTACGGATGCTGGTTCGTCATTTATGGTGTTCAACGTATCGAGTCGAGCTAGTCATCGAGCTCTTTACGGAGGCGTGAAACATACATAACTCGCACGAAAAGCGATAACCCTAATAGGAGTGCGGTATCGATGTAGTGAAGAGAGAGAGAGAGTGTTCGAGAACTATTCTCGCTGTCCGGTACTTGTTAGGGCAGACCGGTACTTTGGTCAAGGGATAGATTTGGAGTGACCGAGCTAATAGTATAGTATTATATAATATAATACGATAATACCTTTATAATAACAGTTCATTTTAATAAAATAATATCTTATTTGTCTACTGGTATATATCCGTGCAGGTCATCTCTTATCCGACCTGCTGTCCTTCGTCATTTCCATCGTTGCGATTCGAACCGCCCGCCATCCTGGTAAATCGACTCGACTTTTTTTTCATCTCTTCTTATCCAGTCTTTTTGCATATAGGCATATACACTGATGAGTTTGAGCTGACGAATGATGGTTTATTGAGTATTTCTCATACTATCAAAAAGAACCTTTTGTTAAACCTTTTGCTTTATGAAAACAGGCTGAAACGGGTATGGACCGGGTTGCTCCGGGAATATGCGCTAAATAGTTGCCTCACCTAAAGGGAGGGATATGAATGATGACGAACTAGCTAGCTATCTTCAGCCTCGAAGCGGTTGTCCTTCGGTTACCACCGAGCTGAGATCATCGGCGCGACGATATCGATCGTCATACTGTGGGTGCTGACTACGGTACTCGTGCTGCTGGCTATTGAGAGGATCGTCGAGAACAAGCTGGATGTGAGTGGTAGACCCGATAATCATTGGAGAATAGTTTGAGAGAAAAAATCATGTTTCTTTACGACTTGTTGGATTGCGGATGCCCACCTGGTGCATTCTGGCACATAATATCTGCCCCGTTGCCTAGATCTTATTTCTAGTCGAGACGAGGTTGACGTTCGGTATAAGTGAGAGTTGAAAATTCCGAATACCCCGAGGGTGGACTGTAAAAGTGAGCAAATTTGCCGTATGGTACCGCATGCCCTCGAGGTGCCGAGTTTATTTATTCATTTACCCTTTTTTCATAACACAAAAAGATTGAGGTGAAGCACAAAATAGCGACAATAGTGGGCGATGTCCGCCGTCGCTTGGCGAATTCATTCAAATGGCCCCCATTCTTACCGTATGCCTTTTAGGTGGACGCGGACACGATGCTGATAACGGCCGGGTGTGGCGTCGCCTTCAACATAGTCATGGGCGCCGTCCTGCACTTCGGCTCGGGTGGACAGCACGGACACTCGCATTCGGGGCTGAGGTATTATTATTATTATGTTTTTTAAAAAAAATTTGTTTATTTCCTTTATGCCGAAGCTGTGCATCGCTGTCAAGTTGCGATGCAAGAATAGCAAACGAAGCGAAGCGCGATGAATAAATAGGGAGTATGTGGGAGGTGTGACGTGAGGTTGGGGGGTTGACAAAGCGGGCCCTTTTCCTGGCAGTTAGGTTTCGAGCATGAAAGCAATTCTCACACAACACTCGTAGAGTGCAGGGAGACGGATAGTACTGTAACACTGTGTCCATTCCGTAGTCGCACTGGGATCCTAAACCGTGGAATGATGAATATACTGTTGCAGTCACGGACACAGCCACGGCCACGACGACAACCATAGCGACGACGGAACGGATGCGAGGTGGGTGGGGGGGAAGGGATGGGGAGGGGTACGGTAGCTAGATAGCGGGCGATGACGCTATTCCTAATAACTTGATGTTAACATAAACGAATGTAGTGCAATGCGTTGCCAATAAGTAATAATACAAAGACATAATTATTAAAATAATATCCAAGTATTTCCAGACGCAACGTCAACGTTCGTGCTGCCTTCGTGCACGTTATCGGGGATCTCGTGCAGTCGATTGGCGTCCTGTGCGCGGCACTCGTCATCAAGGTATACGGTAGCCGGGAAGAGAACGCCCATGCGGAACTCATTGTCATGAGCTAATACCTATAGCATTAGTGATGGTCTCATGGAAACCGGTGCCGACGGAACGGATATATATATATTTATCCACGCTTACAGGAAAAGAAAGTGAAGAGACTAGGGTATGGTACAAGGTATAAACTATAAGCAGGCTAAGAGAGCTTAACTTGAAGCTCAATTACTTTGGCTCGAAAGGTAATTAGTAATGAAATTTCGAAAATACAAAGGAGTGAAATCGAGTACATTGCTAGGGAGAGAGTTCCAAGCA
>LS909656.1:74277-93274 GCA_900490955.1 Micoletzkya japonica | reverse complement strand
CCTCACGGGTAAGCCGTCGCCATGCTGCTCGTTGGTTTAGTGGTTCATTCTGGACTATCTAGTCACGAGTCAGCATCCTCCGCCACTTTGGGGCAATGGAGGAGGTGACGCTCTGTGGGCCTCGCCCATCCCTCTCCCACATGGGAGAGGAGGGGGCGGGGCCGAGGGGGAGGAGCCCCAGGACTTCTAGGAAAGAGCCGCACTTTGCCTTCCACTTCCGGTTTTCAACCGCTTCCTGCTAATTTGGTCCATGCTAGGGTTCTCTTTCTGATACCTTTTGACGGTTTTCTTTCATAGTTGATGCTCCGCTGAGGTGTTATAGTATATGGAGTAGCGCTAAACATAACCGGGAGAGGACTCATAAAGATAACGCTGCATCCGACAGCTTCCTCCTGTATTGCATTGCACTTGTCAATCGCCTTCTTATCTTGTTCCCGTGTCTATCAAACGTGCCTGACTCCATTGCCCATCTTATAATGTGTTGCGCTGTATACCGTTTGCCATTGTATTATCTCGACACTGCACAACCGGCCATTTACTTAATGAGGTTTCATTCTCGACTATCTACTAGAGATTTAAATTCGGTTACTTTTGTTGCTTATGTTTGACACATCACTCATAACCGCGACGCGTCTGGCCACCAGAAACAACGAAACATATCGTCGAAAAGTAACAGATTTAAACCTCTACTATCTACCACCCTTTAGTATGATGCAGCTTGAGATAGTTCTTTCGATATCTTCACTTACCCTCTCGCGTCAATCATCCCTGCTTGTGTCAATTTAATTCGTAGCCCCTTCCCTCCATCATTTCCTGTCCCTCCTCCATATCTTATCAATATCACTTTTTCCGTGACCATGACCGGCGGATTGTGCGAGAAATGAAATGTCGCACGTTTTCACTGTTCCGCGCCTTTCCGCGAATTCCCGGCTGGTCCGACTTTTAGCATCATCCCGAGTTCCCGGTTCAGGGATGGCCATGACCTCGTCGGAGGCCGCCTTCTACCATCCGCAGTACTTTGACGGGTCGCAGCCGTCGACCGCGACGCTTGACGCACGCGTCGCGTTGCATCCGCAAGCGCACTATGATGTGCAGGCGATGGGCGGCAGCATGCTGGTAGGCGGCAATTTGAATTCTTCAAGTGGGGTTACGGTAGCCGATGGATGGGGTCATTACCATTGACACGGCTAACGACTTCCGATTGGCCTTGCATTGTGAGGGGGTTGATCGAGGGGCTACCGTAATCTAGGGTAAGGGGGGGGAGTGATTTCCCGCGCTTTTGACATTTCAATTTTCGGGTGAATCATTTCCGTGCGCCTGCAGAGGTGATCGGTGATTGAATAACAGGAAGGATGACTGACTGGAGAGTGAGAGGCACTGTTGTTGTAAACAATAGGAGAGTGTTTGGAAGGGTACTTTTCACACATCTCTCCACAATGCCCCCCCCCCCCCGTACAGTACTCTTGCAACCCCTACAGTACCCCTCCGCAGTACAGCGCCCCTTTACTATCCACGGTATTCCGCCCTAATGCAAAAAACTGCGATAATACAGTATCCCCGCTACTTGCAGTATACTGAGCGAAATTACCCCAGCTTTACGCCTTATGGGGTAAGTTTTACACCGACTGGCTGGGGTAAATTTGAAATTACACCAGCCATCTGGGGTAATTTCAAATTACACCAGCCATCTGGGGTAATTTTAAATGTATCCCAGCCAGTCGGTGTAAAATTTACCCCATAAGGCGCAAAGCTGGGGTAATTTCGCTCAGTGTAATCCCCTCCCTATAGGGTATACCATACCCCTCTCCCTCTTGCACTCCCCCCCCTACAGTATCACACCCTCGTTACAGTGCTCCCCTACCTAGACTATCGCCACCTACTCTTACAGTACCCCGATACAGTACTCCCTCCCCCTCCCTACCGTAACCCTCCCCCTCATTACAGTACCCCCCTCCGGTGTCGTCGTCGACGCTCGGCCAGTCGCCCTCCTCGTCGTCCCTCTCGATGGACGTCGACGGCTGCTTCCCCGTCTCCTCGCAACCTCTGATGTACGGGGGCGGGGGAGGGATGCAGGGCCCGTTCATGGTGGGTATTCCCGCAATTACAGTATATTTAAATATGATTAGATGACGAAATACCTCCCAGATAGCGCAACTAACTATAGAATCTTCTATCACTGCCGCTGAAGAACGCAGAAGAACAGGCCCTTTTCCCTTACTGATTGCTTACATGATCTATGTCTCAATTTATTTAGTTATAGCCCCAAAGGACCTCCAATTATTTATCCTATGGTGGAATAAACCGATCCGTCCGTTGCTCTGATTCCAAAACGCGTCTAATTCTCTCACTTTTGCATACTCACTCGCTCGATATTCGGAATGGTTTACTGACGTATCTTTAACGAAGCCTAGAATATTCCGTTCCGATCGTTACTATAATGCCGACTTACGGTGCTTAGTGCACAGTCGTCAAAACGTTCACGGACGTTGAGTTTTATTCAATAATAGCTACCTCTCTATCCATCCATTGCCAGCATCCCTTCGACCAAGGCCTTGCCCTCCTCCCGCCACCGCCGCAACACGACCACCACTCACAGGCCGGCCTGCTGGGTGGACCAGCGGTGGGGACAGTTGATCTTTGATCTTTGGACTTTGGTCTTTGATCTTTACTCAACACATGTCTCTCCCTTCTGAATTATCTAAAATCGCCAGTTCTCAACTTTGATCTTTAGCCAATCCATGCCTCTCCTTAGATAGTTTTCTAATATCGCCAGACTTGATGCTTGATCTTTTCAGTTGCTCCCATCCACGCTGTCCTTTCCCTCTACGTCGTCCTTCATTCCTCCCTTTGGCTCACAGGTAGTTATTTATTTTAGAATATTTTAGAATAAGACTTGTAAGACAAGTATCCCTGTCCCCGTAGAAGAGCTTTTTTTCTTTTTCAAGTGAAGATATCCACCCTACCCCTACCCCAGAGATTTCCTACCTGCCGCACACCTCACGGTATATTCGATAAATAAATAGATAAATTATTATTTGGAATATGGAAAACATTTGCACAAATTACGTCTCCTCTCCTACCGTATCTCCAATCACACCTAGGACATTCATTTGTGTGCCCTAGTTGCGCTCATTTCCGGAAGCGCTCTAGGACTGTAGAACAGCCTAGAAATTCTCACATTTTCCCCTTCTCTTCTCTTTTAAAGAAGAACTCTTCTAAGGCCTTTAAATCGTTTATTATTGACGGGAACCTTCCGTCAGTAATCCTCATTTCTACTTCATCGCTCGTCGGAAGTAGGAGTGAGGAAGACTGACGGAACATTTTCGTCAACCATAAATGTCGATGACGAAATGCACTTGCAGCCGCTGCCCCAATCTCAGCCCTCGTGTCGGTCGCTGTCGATGTCTCACGCGTACAGCCTGCCCCTCCACCCCCCTCCCCATCCCTCTTCCTCCTCCTCCGCCCACTCCCACTCCCATCCCTCGACCGCATCCGCCTCCGATTCGTGCTCCCAGATCGCCCACGTACTGATGTGCTACCAGCAGGTAACGGGCGCAAATGCGCAAAAGAAACTTGCATCAGCCGGGAATCGAACCCGGGCCGCCCGCGTGGCAGGCGAGCATTCTACCACTGAACCACTGATGCTCGTGAGCAGGCGGACCCCGATGCGCCCCACAAGCCGCGCTGAGAGAGGAGAGGAGGAGAGAGCGAGGAAGTGAAAGGGAGAGAGACACAGGATTGGGAAGGGCAGCTGGCTACCTACTAATAGCTTACTATTTGAGGGAGGAGAGGACCCGGAGTTTGTGAAGAAGGCTATCGAGTCACTGGTCAAGAAGCTCAAGGTATGCCTAAGATTTCGTATTTGATGATTTTTGGTCTTTGGTTGAACTTTGATCTCTGAGTGCTGTTTGATCTTTGGTTGATATTTGTCCTCTACCAGGATCGCCGTGAGGAGCTCGACTCCCTGATTGCCGCTGTGACGTCGGCGGGAAAGACGCAGACGCACTGCGTGTCCATTCAGGTAGGATCTTGATATTTGATCTCTGATCTTTGATCTTTAATCCTCAACTATTCTTGCCTGTATCCAGGTCTCAATTTGATCTTTGATCTTTGATCTCTCAAGGCCCTTATTCCAGAGATCACTCGACGGCCGCCTGCAGGTGGCGGGCCGCAAGGGCGTCCCGCACGTCGTCTACGCGCGCATCTGGCGGTACGCTGATCTTTGATCTTTGGTCTTTGTTTTTTGATCTTTGATCTCTTGCAGATGGCCTAACGTCTCAAAGAACGAGCTGCAGAAGCTGTCCATCTGCGAGATACAGCCAGACAATCAGGTTTGTTTGACATAATAATATCTCTTGTTGCATGTTATTTTTAGCTTTTGACTCATTCAAACCTCTTGAAAAGTGTTCATGGTATTTCTTTGCTGACCACGCTTCTCGTGCTACCGTATTCCTCAATCGCATCAGAGTATATTTCAAAGCGTCTATAAAACCAAGCTGGCAACGAGAAGGGTGCTATTCGACGCAACGAGTGACCTTGTGAAATCAGCATTTCATCAAATCGGTCGTTTCATCAACCTTGCTTAGCGGGTACCAATTAGTGCTGCGAAATGAGCGATTCGATGAAATGGTCATTTCCCAATGTCTCCGATCGTTCATTTTCTCAAATCGCTGTCAGGACTACATCTGCGTCAATCCGTATCACTACGAGCGGGTGGTGAGCAGCACCGCCGGGAGCTTGGGTGAGTGGGAGACCAGAGATCAGAGATCAGTGGTCAAACATCAAAGATCAAAGACTAAAGATCAAAGGTCAAGCCTCAGAGATGGCGTCGACGCCCCTTCGGATCGACTCGGGAGCCTTCGGCGGGGGGACGGGTAGCTGTGCTTACGGGTCGCCGATGGCCATGGGCGCCAGTGCGATGGACGAGATGAACAACGGTGGGCAGAGTTGGTAGTCAGAAAGCGAAGCTGCCCTATATCGGGAGAATATCGTCGTGGGGGTAAATATTCCCCAGCCGGCTAGGGAAGGTTCGCTGTGTGTGTGTGTGTGTGGTTGGTTATGATAGGAGAACGGGCTAGTCTCTTTTCAGATCTCTTGTGTGGAAGCTTCTTTGCCCCTGTACTTTTTCCGTCTCATGCTTTGGCATGTCGATAAAATATAAATATAATATTATATTATATTATATAGATGAGTGGTCGTCCGTCTCGCGCAGTACCTCGGTCAGCATGCAAGAGGGCGGCCTGCACGACAACAATAACGGATTTCATCATCAACAGGGTATGAGAAGGGGATTGCGGTAGTATTATTGATTGAGTGATTGGTGTAAAGCGGAATGTCGATAACTGATAAAATGTTTTTTTAATAATGCGATTTCATGAAAAGGGGGAGGAGAGACGAATGGAAGAGCGAGTGAGATGTCATCGATTTCAGGCGTCATCTACACGCCGGCCTCCGGCTCCATGACGCGGCCGCACAAATGTAAGATTGAACACTAAAGATCAAAGATCAACCCGTCGCATTTCCTCTCTTGCAGTTGACCTCTCTCGTGTGCAGTTGCCGGCCATGAACTTGTGTAAGCATTCCCCACATACATTCCGATAATGGAAATAGATTATACCGGCAAAAAGAGATTGTAGTATTGTAACCTTGACAAAGCTGGAGCAAGGGAAGGAACTCTATCTACTATGCTCATGCTTTCCGTAACCAACAGTATGGTTGACGAAAATGTTCCGTCCGTCGTCTCATTCCTACTTCCGACGAGAGAGCGAAGCGGTATGAAGAGAGTCCAAACAAAGTAGGAATGAGTTTACTGACGGAACATTTTCGTCAATAATAGTAACTCCGTTCAGATCTGCCCGAGCACTGGTGCACCATTTCCTACTACGAGCTCGATACGCAGATTGGCGAGGCGTTCAAGGTTCCCCCTTTTTTACGCTCAATATCACCTCTGCGATTCGGAAATTCGTGCACATGTTTCCTAATCGAAGAGGAAAGCGTAGAAGATCATGGCGAGCATAAAATCCAATCTTTTATGCTCGCCATGAAGCATAAACAGAAACAAACATTCACTCTCGTGGAAGACGCTACCAAAGTTATTATTTCACCGTTCGCTTTGCCAAGATTGTACATTTGGCGAAAAGTGATTCTCATTTTTTCTCCTTTTTCGAACTACCGTAATCCTACCGCAATTCAGGTTCTGATCGACAGCAAGGAGATCTGCGTGGACGGAGGCATGGACCCGCAGGTGAGGTCAAAGATCTAAGACCAAACTACAATTAGACAAAGATCAAAGATCAAACTACAGGGCGAGCGCCACGGGCGGCTGTGTATCGGGGCGCTGCCCAACGTGCACAGGAGTTCGGCGAGCGAGAAGGCGAGGTATATAAGAGGTTTTTTTTGTTCTTCCTAACGGCACCCGCACTCGATTCCAGTTCTTTCACTTCCGCGTCCTTCCCTTTCGCGTTACACAATGAAGCCTTGACATAGTCAGTACACAGTGCTCTAAATGTTAAAGGGACATGGAAGCGAGAAATTTTATGAAACCAAACATGGCCATACTTCTAGAATATGTTTCTGAGACGATAAGAAAGATAATAGCGTTTGAAAAATATTTTTAACAAATTTCTGGAGCGAGAAATATTTATTTGTTCCTGGAATACCTCGATGCCATTTGCCTCGTTACTATGCGCTAAACGCAGTAAGACTGCGCCTTGGCTGGGAAACGATTTTTAGGTAGGCATTTTTGTACACTCTGGTTTTGATTTCTATATTATTTAGGCGATAAACTTTCATATGAAAGCCAATCTTTTTTGGCTTTCATGTCCCTTTAAGCGAACGAGCCAAAATGCATAGGATACGGTGTTTTCCGTGCAAGAGTTCCTATCGAAATCAGGGTTATTTTTCGACTTCTCGTTCGCTTGACATGTTCACTGTTGTCAGAACTCTGTGAGTACCGTATGCGTCCTCCACTAAATGATTAGAAATTGCGGTTTTAAGGCTTTCAAACATGTATCACTGAATACGCTTTTTCTCCACCATAAAACAAGCCGTTTGACCTAGTCATCTAATGTAATTCGCCCTTTTGGTCGGTAGTATTCCAATAATATAATTAACTTCTTCAAATGCAGAATGCACGTGGGCGCGGGCGTCGTGCTGCGGTACCAGGACTGTGGACGGGTTACGGTAGAGGTGAGTTGATGACGTCATCCTCCTAGTCACCCAAGCAAATAAATCATTAGATGAACCTTCGCCTTAATTGCTCCATACAAGAGTAGTAAAGCTAAACACTACTGACTGTTAGTCCAGACAAGAGTTGTAAAACTGAACCGAAGCTGAGGGAACACTCGTATACCGATTACTGTAGGTCCGGTCGCTCAAGCCCGTCTTCCTCCGTGCGCCCTTCATGGACTTTGTCAAGGGCACGCCCTACGGCTCTACCGTACACCGGCTCACGGCAGAGGACGGACCGGTTACGGTAGGTGAACCATTCCGTGCGGGAGCCCCCCAGAGTACTCTAGGTTCTGAGAGCAATGCTAATGTTAAGCAAACGAGATGAAGGAAAAGCCGTCGGATTTCGGTACGAACTCTCGCACCGAAAACATTCTGACCGTTGTTGCTCGTTCGCTCAACATTTAGAACATTGTGGATGTTCTAAAGGACCGTTTTGACAGAGATGACTGGATAGTCTGTCAAAACGGATAAACGATGTAAAATTGTAACTGTAAACTGATCGGATAGTTTCGGTAACTTTGCACATTGTCATTAGATCTCGGACCTCCGCTGGGCGTACGCCGAGATGAGCGAGCAGACGCAGAATGCCAACGATGCCGTCGTCGCACAGGTCTGATTTTTTATCTCTGATTTCTGATCTTTTGTCTCCGATTCGCACAGGTCTGATCTTTTATCTGTGATTTCTGATCTTTCGTCTCCGATTCTTATGTATTTTACCAGTCTATCAAAACTTCTAGCTAGTTCCTTATTACTGCTACCTTTTAATTAAAATAATAATCATCTGAATAATGTTACGACACGGAATCGCTCTCACAACCAGTTTGGATATTTACGCTAAAAATCTTTGTCTTTTTCATTCTTTCTCTGCGGCACATTGCACACTGACACATTGCAATAAAGCTTCGTGAAAGGAAAAGCCACGTTCTTTTGTTGCTTGCGAAAATAGGCATACAGTATTCGAATCTCCTACAGTATACTTGCCCGTTATACTGTACCTACGGTATGCTTTCAGGCTCGCGCTGTCGCAGGTCTGCCTGTATTGCACCCCATCATGCCCCAGGTTAGAGAACGGACGGTTTACGGTAGCCTGCTACAGTAATCCACACTGCCCAAACTTTTACAAGTATTCGATACGCGCATATACCTACAGTTGAACGGAGGCCGCTTACAGTATAATTTGGGAAACCGCGACTACCGTAACCCCTCTTTAAGGCCTCACATGACATCGTTGCGGGATCGGGCGTCGACGAGATGAAGCGCGTTTTCTGCTCGGTCGGACTGAGCTTCGTCAAGGTTTGCGATACCATGATATTGTCGATCCTCGCACTCAAATTTGCGTTCCGACGGTAATGATTCCGCCTTCCGTTGGTTATTTGCACTTTTGGCTGTGTACGTATGCTAAATAACGGCAAGTCCAATCAAAAATGCGCACAACGAAAATTTGAATACGAAGACCGACAACACGACAAACAGTGTAAAACTTGAGTCTGAACCAATAGATCTAGCTCAGGTGAGAAATGTGAGAAGGTCACGTTTATTAAGGGCTTCGGGGCAGGCTACAACCGTCAGACGATCAAGGAATGCCCCGTGTGGATTGAGGTTGGCTCGTTTCCATCTACTACAGACTTCTGCTTTTCATGGCTATGTTTCAATGTTCATGCTCGGAACGCATGTTGTGGGTGGGATGAAGAGAACCGATCATAGCTGCAGTCCACAGTTTAACTAACTAATTTAGCGTACCTGTACCACTCTTTAGTTGATGTATTTACATCTTAAAAATAAACAAACAAAAATTTAGATGCAACTCCACAGGCCTCTGCAACTTCTCGACGTTTTGCTCAAGAAGAATTTCGTCTAAATCCTTTGCATTATTATTCCCCTTCTTATGTTAGTTTTCGATCGTTATCCGGTCCCGTGCTTTAGTCCCGGCTTGCTCTACCTATTCTACGTTTCATCTACCCATTTTCCAGTGAAATTTAACTCTTCCGCTCATTGATTATCTTCGCATTGTATTATATTTACACCGTATTCACTGTAACTTGTATCAACGCAGCCATTCGGCGTTTCTTTGAGATTGCTCCATCATCTATGTACTCGCGTGCTCATGTTGCCCTTTCCGTATACCCTACTCTTAGCCCCTCCCCCTACCCTAACTTGCCCTATTCCTGCTCTTCCTATCTGTATCCGGTCCATAGATCATAGGTGGGCACGGTTGCAGGCACCGTGGTTGGGTAGCTTGCTGCAGAATTTTGGCAAGTATTGGGTAGACTACTGGAGAAGAAAGTCAGGACTATTTTTTTATGTATGGGTGGGCCACTGCAGTAACATATCAGCAAGCCCTGCCCATCTATGCCATAGATCCTTGTTAGAACGGTAACCGGAACCCCCGAGTTACCTTCATCACCCTACTAGCTACGTTCCTCCACTTATATCTAGAGTTCGCGATTCGCGGTCCATGTCGATGCTGAACTTTACACGGCCACATATTCCCCTTCACCTTTTCATAGTTATGCCTTCATGCATTGCTCATAAATAGAGGATACGAATCGTGTACTTTTCGACGACATGTTTCGTTATTTTTGGTGACCAGACGCGACGCGGGTATGAATGATGTGTGAAACATAGGCATCAAAAGTACACGCTTCGTATCCTCTACTCATAAATAACCGCGACGAGTCGCTTTATAACGAAAGAAGGGAAGCATACTCATGAAAGTGGCCCGAATCACGGCAATGCATACATGGGCAACCTTCCCCGCAATATTTTGAGAAACGGACCTACCTGTGTACGAAATCAAGCCTGCCAATTCAAATTTTGTAGGAAATATAGTCCTACCAAAGCAAAGTTCCGAAGTAATTTGGGCCTACCCACCCATGCTTCCGGTCGGTGCCCACGTATGCGGCAATGCCCCTAGCCTAGCTCACAGTCCCGCTTAGACCCCGTGGATCTCCGTCCTTCCTGTTCTTCTCTATCACCTGTCCAATCCGTGTAATAGCCACCTAATAAGCGTAAGATTATGGAAATCTCTGGAATCCTCCATCCTATTGCAATCGCTCACGTACATCACCGTCTTTTATGCTATTTCTGGGTTTTGCGCAATCGGAGTCATTTACAGCCTACCCCCGCCCCCCCCCCCTATTTCGCCTTCGCCGGGTCTTCTTTTCCTATCGCTATACGGTATAGCCTATACCCCTTCCTTTTTTACTTCACAAAAATTGTTTGTTCTCGGTGTAAATGATTTTCCAAAGCGTCATGAGTGTACGCAGCTTGAATATTCGTATGCAATTTTCAATTTCCTTTTTCTTCATCACATCGTCGCAAAACACAAACACAAACATCAACAGATTTCAACTACTATATGCTGCTATCAGCAAAATAATCACATCTAATCGGCTACTTTCTGGAAAATGAGTATCGAGGTCGGTTCACTATGAGCGGATCTTGGTAAAGTGCGGTCAACTAGTCAGGATGGGAGAATGTTCAAAATCGAACGACAGAGAACGAGTGGAGGGGCCGTACTGACGTACTCGCACGGTGTAACCCTACTTGGAGATGAATGCCTTCATCCTGTTGAGCAGGTTGATGTAGAGCTTGTGCTCGTAGGCCGACGCGTACGAGACGAGGTTCCTGCAGCGAAATTACAGTATACCTTTTTGAACAAAAAAACGCTTAATCGTTTCACGTCTAGGCTCGTCAAAGTGAATTAAAATCAAGGAAGAATAAGGTGTAACCAAATATTTCGGCTTAAAATCACTACGTAAATAGGAGGAAGCAAAGATTAGCCTACTTGAGGAATTCTCCGTCAAAGCCGCGCTCCTCGAGGTAGCGCACGTAGAGCAGCTCCTGGATGCTCTGCAACAACGGTATAAATGTGCGGATGAGTCAGCTCAATGATTGTGTTCCGTACAGCGTTCTCAACCACCTCCGTCGGCAAAAGTAATGTTGGAATATTGGCGCCAATAACGCGAGAAGCAAGAGGATACTCAAGATATCTCGGCACCTCGGAGTGAGTGGGTTTTTTTTGAAGAAGATTTGACACCGACCCGAAGTATGGCTGGTAGGCCCATAGTTGTTCGGAATTTTACTTTGGCAGGTTTATATTTCCTGCAAAAATTTCAGTTGGTAGGCTTGAGTTCGTACACTGGTAGGCCCCCATTTCTCAAAATATTGCGGGAAGGTTGCTCATGTATGCTTCAAAACTCAGGTAAATATTGATTTTTTTTATAACTGATTCTTCGCAAAAAAAACATTATCCTGGAATACACCTGTCTGTCCGCTTCCTTGTTTCGTTTCGTCCCAGCATCTCAATCTCACACTTGCGCAGCCACTTTACCCGAGTTCTACCGACGCATTTTCTACTTCCATTGCTATTTATTTTCAATTACCAACTGCCTCTCACACAACACTTATCACTATTCCAAGGCTCATATATATTTGCATCATGAAACATCAACTGAGCCTTCGCTAAAATGGGAAACCTCGAAATAGCGTACAGCATTTTGCCGGAAAAGCTACGCAAAAGTGCCTACCTAGTCTACGCCACAAACAAGTGTGCTTCCTACACTGAGCCATGCACTAGCAGCACTCCTACTTCTTACACTTATCTCTATTGTCATTTCTCTTCACCACACCTCCTCTTGAAACCTATCCATCCATCTCTCGAGACCCATATGGGCATGGTTAGCTGGTACACTACTGCAGCGGCCCTTCCATATATAAAAAAAATTCGTCAAGATATTTTCCTGAAGCAGGCTACTCAAACACTTGGAAAGATTCAGCAGTAAGCCACCAAACCAGGGAACCTACAACCGCGCCCATACGTGGGGACCCTTCCCCGCGATATTTTGAGAAACAGGCCTACCAGTGTACGAAATCAAGCCTACCAATTGCAATTTTGTAGGAAATGTAGGCCTACCAAGTAAAATTCCGAAGAAATTTGGGCCTACCACCCGTACTTCGGGTCGGTACCCATGTATGACCGCGCCCATATGTTATATCTCTCGAGAAATCTGTCCCGCTTACCGGATCGATGTACCGTCCCGAAGTGGCGTACACCGAGGAAGGCACGTCCTCGTCCGTCCCCTTCGTGGCCGGGGCGATGTAGAACTCCTCCACTTGGAAGTCGTCTGCAAGGGCAGCCATCAACTCTCTTTTTTTCTTCAAATCAGCCACACAACCACCGCCCATAGATCTAATAATGGTCATGCAGTACAATGTTGAGTAATTTGAACGTTTTTGACATTATTAATTATTTTTAGGATTTGATCCATCAACGCGCGACCAAACCAACATTGAAAAAAGGGAGGAAAAGGAGGGAATGAGTATGATAAGACACCACAAAACTAAACGGAAAAAGCCCCCCCCCCCCCACCACCCCCGCTTACACTCTCCCTGCTGCTGCTCGTTCTCGACGAGTTCAAGCTGGAAGCAGAGCCGCTCGTCGCCCTTCGTGATCTCGATCGTGAACGGGGGCAGGGCAACCGGGATGGGCGGCTGCAACAAGTAAATAAACACACACGCGTTTCCCCTTTTTCTCCCCCCATTCATATCAGCTTGAGGTAGCAATCATGTTACACGCATGTAGCACCTGAGGAAATATGTACACGCTGCCAGGCTGCATTGGCGTAGCAGGATACATGATGCTATATTTCGATAAAGGGCCCTCGTTTTCCAGAAAACAAGACAAAAGCAAAAGGCAACCTCCGAGTCGCCCTCCGCCTCCTCGTGAATCTCGACCGAGTGGTTCACGTTGAACACGACCAGAATGCTCTCGTTGCCGTGCTTCTTCGTCAGCCGAACCTGCGCATCAATGGGCATTTTTCGAATATATTTTCTACGTAAATCCGAACAAAATGGCGGTGACATCAGTTAAACGAAAAAGTACCTCCACCTTATATTTCACAAAAGTAAAGGCTCGTTTGGCGCATGCAAGACGATCCGTTTCCCACCTCAGCGTCCTTGGTCGCCACGGTGAAGCCCGGGAACGAGCCGGTGTTGCTCTGTGCGGTCTGCAAAGGCCCGTTCAAGCAAGGAAAAAAAAAGTAGCCCATTGCCTCATTACGGCTCAATTAGAAGCTAAACATCATATTCGTAAATCAGCCAACCTCAAGCTCCTTCTCGGCCTCGATCTCGCTCTTGAGCGCGTCGGAGAGCTCGGCGGACACCGAGCACACTGAAACGCTCAAAATAAGGTCGAGCATTTGTCAGAAACGTATTCTCTTAATTCTCTTAACGAAACAATGCGCCCAACTGGCTTTGAAAAAGTGAGACTCCGTAGCAAAGGACCGCTAAATACGCACATCGCTGCGAGGTGCTGAACATGCGGATGTCCCCGACCATGTGAGGTCGTGTGTGGCAGGCAAAGCCGTAGTCGAGTTGGTGTCTGCAAAGCGCAATATTATGAGAAATCATTTCAACATCACTGGCAAAGCAGGGATATGAGAATAAAGTTAACAAACGAAGCTTAAACTAAGGACCAAGCTAAACAGCTTACTTGCTCTCGTTGGAGAGCCGCGAGGAGACGGCGATGTGCGAGTTGGTCATGCGGGCGAGCGATCGAAGCAGGCTGGATCCTCCGCGAAGCGCCATACTTTAGGGGTACCCTGCAAATGAGAAGATTTACTAATCCCAAATACACTAGAATAAGGGAGGTTATTCACGACATAATCCATTAATAGGAATAGATTTCAAAGGGGCAAAGAGACCCGCAATAGAGAAAGGAAAGATCGGGCTATGAGAGTATCAGAACACGATGCAGAAACGAGAAGCTAGAAGATTCGAAATTGAAAGTGATTTCAGGAGTACGCGGATAAATGCAGTAATGCCGATAGCCAACGTAAGTCGCAACTGATGACCACCTCGGAACGCTTTATTTCTACCGTAGTCATTAGGAAAGGCTCAGCTGTGCGCTCTTAACGCCAGAACAGACTACATTCGTGTTCTGCATGTTCAAATGAGGAGCAGAAAAATAGAAAGCTAAAAAGTCCACATGTCCGCAAACGGCAAACGATCGGCTCGGCGAGACAGCGAACGCAACTGATAGAACAAAGCTCAGACATGCTGGCATGCACAAGACAAAGAAGAATGGGCGAAAAATCGCGCAAAACATCCAAAAACGCGAAGAAAACAATCAGAAACGAAAAGCTGTTGAAATTACGTAATACCGTAGTAAGCATACATTCAGGTGTATGCAACACGCCACACGTTCTACGCGGCGAATTTCGGATTTCCTCAACTCATTCTTCTCGCGTCTTTCGTTGTTTGCGGTCGCCTTGCATGCTTTCTCGCTCTGTTTCTGTCTTCTGTGCATGCCCGCATGTGTCTGCCTACTTTTAACTCCCTCTATCACTGTATTTTCGCGTTAATAATCGATCTTAAGCACTTTAGACCGTCATTCAGCCTGCAACGACATCATTCATGGCCCTCCAAGGATCCAGGTTTGCCCAGAAACGCGCTGACTCACTTGCGATTGACTATGAGGGAGGGTGACCACGAAAATGAGCCGATTCTAGGAATTCAGAGTGATGATAATTTGAATTTAATTTGATATTTTGAATTCAGGCTGCTCGGGCGATATCGCGATGGCTGCGGACGACTCGCGTGCCGGGACTCCACACAGGAAGGGATGATTTTTACCTTGTTTTCCCCTCCCCTCCCTTATCTTCTCCACTAATACAGTATTTACAGTATCGCCATCGCTCGGTCGGGCCTGCAGCATCGTCTCCTCTTCGGACAATGAGGGAAGCTATTTATTTATCCTTTTATATCCTCGCCCCTTATTTCCCCCCTCTAATTACGTCCTTTGAGTGACCGACGACTCGTGCAACAATCGGTCAGATGGGAGGAGCGACGGGTATGGCGGGAAGGGTGTGAGAGTGTGAGAGGTGGGGAGTGAGAGTGTAATCAATCTTGAGATCTTGAGCTCGGATGGACCACCAGCCGTAGGCGGGATTCGATCGTGTAAGTCCCTTCCGGCTTTGGATTTATAGATTTTCTTATTTCACCAAATTTAGGGTCGGAGGACGCACGCGGGGCGCGGACGGGACGGCGACGTCGTCGACTTGGTTAGAAGAAGAATCTGCGGGACCTGAGAAGGTGAGTTGTGAGGGGGCGGTCTCTGGGATTACTGCAATGACAGTCTTTGGCAATAATAGATCCGAGAAAATCGTTGATTCTATTTAATTGTTTCGTTCAGGTCTCGCAACGCCTCGGCAACTGGCGTGGTTCGTCTCTACGCAGAAGAATCTGAAGGTAATTTCACTTTCTCCATTGGCATAGTCGTAGATAGCGCGCGTAGATACTAGGAAAGTGGGTGAAACTAGCGAAAAACGGAAAATACTGGTGTGAAAATGAAAATACGGGTGTGAAGCTGAAAATATGATTTGATGATACGGTGGTTTGTAGGATCGGTGGTGCCGGTTTCCGGTGAGCGGCTGGACGAGCGGAGGGGTCCCCTACTCAGGGTGCCCGGTCGGGGCTGAGCACGCCCCGACCCCAATTTTACCCCTGCATAAAGAGCTTTTCATTTGTTGTTCTCACAGTAATCAACTGCGGCAGGAGTGGCCTGATTGTTGAAAGAAACGGTAACTACAGTAAGACTACGAGAGACGGAGAACGGAGGTTATGGTAGGCCAGTTCACGATAGTTCTTGGTGTTACAGTAATCTGAAATTCGTGCCGTTACTGTATAGCGTATAGCGTCAGTTCACGGTAGCTTTTCCACGCTACAGAAATCCTAGAAATGCATACTGTTACTGTAATCACCACATCACCACTGCATCAGTTCACAATACACAGTGTTCTAAATGTTAGTGTTCTAAAAAAAGCGAACGAGCCAAAATGCTTAGGATACGGTATTTTCCGTGCGAAAGTTCTTACCGAAATCAGTGTTATTTTTCGGCATTCCGTTCGCTTAACATTTTAACTGTTGTCAGAACACTGCGGATAGCCTCCTACGCTACCGTACCCGATCTGCTGGTTTCTGTAGGTTAAACTAATTCAGTTCACGATGTTTACAGTAACCCACCTCACGAAGGCCGATGATTTCGCACTGTAGCGTTAATAGCATACTTTATGCCCTTCTTTGCCATAGCTTGATCGCTCCAAGGATCACCATAAATTCATACTTGGTCAGAGCACTCATCAATCTTTACTCTCCATATACAACAATGTCAGGCACAAAAAAACGACAACAAAAACAAGGGTAAAGCTACTCTCAACCAACTACAGTACCTATTTGTACTCGATCTACCGTATCTCACTGGACAAATCGCGTCGGAACCAACTCGGCCGGGGCCGCTTCAGCTCCACAATTCGCACTCCATCTTTCACTCCCAACTTCCGGTCAGCCTCCTCCTGTTCAGCTTTAACATCTGCGGAAGATGACTGGTCATCTCCCGTGAAACGGACCTGCAAATGGAACTCACAATTTCGCTGGGTAATCGCACAAAGAAATTTACGAGACGTCATTTACTGACGTTTTCTAGCCTCTCAACAGAAAATTGTGTGCTGCGTAACACAACGCGTTCTTTGTCTCATTTCTATTCATTTTTGCTGTTTTTTTGCTTTGTTTTTGTCTTTTCCGACACATTGTTTGAGCTATGATTTTCATTTTTCACTATGAAACTACGTCTTTCCCGTATCACTCACCTCAACCGGTTCCGGCCGCTCGCCCTTGTACGGATTGTACTGCATCATCTGCCGCTTGATCGCGTTCGTCAGCTCGCGAACCTGCACATCAACAATCGGATGAATGGATGAGATCAGAGATCACTCCGACCCGCACCCCATAAAAAGCCACTAGTCGCCACGGGCAAGAACGATAGGCAACTAATTATTTAATTAATGTCTAAAATGAACATACGTGGGCAGAGTTATCAATAATTTTTTTTCGGCTGGGCCTACCAAAGCCATACGTGCGCACGACCGTTTATATTAGCAGAGCTAAGACATTAAAAATGCTTTACAAGCGGCACACTTCAATTCGCGATAGCGCAGTTCAGTTTGCGATAAAAACGAGTCATTCCAAGGGTATTTGAGGCGTGACGCGTATGAACGTGCCCATTTTCGTGGTGAGAGTTGTCATACGGTAACCATTTTTTAAATTTTTTTCCGTTACAGTATGCTGAAAGTGTGTGCCGTTTTTAAATGTAGGTGCAAAACGGTCGTGGTGCGCAGCCTGATTTAGAAATCCCACGAAAACACATTTGAACGAGTGTCGGGGGGGAATATTATGGTAAACTCCACGTGTTTCCGGTTCAAAATATATAATTTCTGCCGTATTTTGTTCATTGTTCATATATGGTTGAAAAGAACGTGTTTCCGATGATGAAGTGAGTTTTAACTAAAAAAAGCACGGGTGTCCGGCCTAGAATCTAATACGGCTGCGCAGGTATGACCAAAGCATAGATTAAGGTCGTGTTTAGCCTACCAATAAGGTTTCTAGTATAATGTGGTTCCTGCCAAGTTACCGTTCTGACAAAATTAGGGGCCTACCACCCGACAGTCGGGTCCATGCCCATGTATGAAAATGAATCTTTAAATTAATAATAATAACAATAATAATAATAATAATAATAATACCTTCTCATAGCACCGGCCACAGATCGTCTTCGCCTCGTGCCGCTCTCCACACCCGTCACACGTAACCACGTCGCCGATCGGCCACAAAAGCCGCGTATACGCAAACTTCCGGGTCTGCTTCTTGGCTGCAAATTAGCTAATCTCATAATATTTGCAAATACTATATTTAACTATTTATTCAATTTCAAGCGCCATCATCGATTTGCTTCGCAATGCTTTGCTCACGACCCGCGGGTAGGCCTTGGTCTATGTTTCACGAACCCTTCAACTATCCTCCGATCTAGGCGTTCACAATTCCTGTTCCTTTTGAAGTACACTTTTAAAAATAAGGCGAAATAAATAATAAGTATTATTAATATTTAAAAAAAAGTCTCACGCTTGCTCGTGCGGTACTTCGGCACGCCCCACAGCATGCGCATATCGTCGACCATTTCCCGGATTCCGTAAGAGCCCAGTTGTCCCGGTCCCCCCTCCACCCGTCCGGCCTCCGTTACAGCCATGGCGGGAGCTAGAGGCGGCTGCGCGCCTGCAAAGCTGCTTTCTTCACAAAACAACTATAATTAACTAAAATTATATAACATTCCCCTTCCACTAAAAAATATAATAATAAGATGGAACAACTAAATCTAGCATACAACATAAGCACGGCGTCGATACCTACTCCAAGGAGCTACAATTTATTCTTCTCTTTCATTACATTCGGGTCTTTTTGATGCCCATTCTCCATACATCATTCGTAACCGCGACGCTTCTCGAAACCAAAAGGGTATTCGTCAAAAAGACCCGAGTGGAATGGCTCTATCCTTCATGCCTGTAAGCGTCCGTCGGATGACGTCATCTACGAGCGAATTGAGACGGCCGACCGCACGGCGCAGCATCTACAGGGCGGAAATAAATCGACGATAGATTCCGAGCATAATCACCTTCTTCTAGTTGCAAATACGTTGTGATTCTTTGGCTATGTCAGCCTACGTTTCACGCCCAATAATATAACATAGACGAGAGTCAATGGGAGGATCATGTCGCTTTCAATATATATAAATAAATAGACTGTACCCGATCTAACGGTCTCGACTCCTTCAATCGCATACGCACTTCCTCAATAATCCTTTATATCATTCCCCTCGATCCCGCCATACTTAGCATATAGATGAGAATACATACGAGACAAAGAGAATTCACTCACA
>LS909656.1:59068-74177 GCA_900490955.1 Micoletzkya japonica | reverse complement strand
CCACCCACGACGTCGTCGGAACCGCCTCAAAAGTCATCGTCGTCCTCCTCAGCCATGCCCTTGGCGAACTCGAGCTCCTTAAGATTTGAATAAATTATTAACATTTCAATAAATAATCATTATTTTTACTGTCAATTATTAAAGCTTGCGGAAGCGTATGTCATTGTTAAGTAACTGTCAATGACAATGTCATTGTCACTGTGTCATTGTCATTGCCCCCCCCCCCTTCCCCCCACCTGCTGCTCCCGTTCCCTCTGCTGCTCGATCGTCTCAATCTCGGCCGCACTCTTGGGCGGGTAGCGCAGCGCCTTCACCGCCTGATTGTGCAGGTCCAGGCAGTATCTGGAATTCGAAAAATGAAAAAAAAAAGTTATTTTTAAAACTTTTTTAAGAAGAAATTTGGCTTAGCATTCGACTTCGACCACTCTGTCTTCTATGCTCATCGTCCCTGCAGAGATTGCAGAGTCCAAAGGCCAGTCCGTGATCCGTACTAACCAAAGGTGCTGATGATCAGAGAGAGAGAGGGAGAGGGAAAGACTGCGACGAACGTATCTACAGCTTTCCCCACTGATGCGCAAATTAGACAGGTAGAAGAAGTCCATTTAATTGAGCCAGTTTACATCAAACGACAGATCGAAGAAGAAAAAGAAAGCGGAACCTGATCCTCGAGTCGAAGTGCGACTGGGGCTCGCTCGTCTTGTACACGTCTGCCGTCTCCGACGACTGCATGAAGCGCAGGCCCGCCTGCACATCAAACCATAGATTTGAATTTGGCGCCAGATTCAAATTTGAATTTTGGCGCGAAACTGCCACCCCCCCCCCCCCCGCCCACGTACCTCCTTGGTTCCAGGCTGCCCACAGCTGACGCTCGCCTCGATCGAGCCGTCCGAGATGGCCTTGGCTACCTGCACATTAAATATATCCATTTACCAAGTCATATCACGAGAATTATCTCTATAGTTTATTGCTGCATTGCTGCTACTTCGTATTGCGTGCCGCTCATGCTTGTACAGTAAATGTATTATTATTATCACCTCCTCCCCAACTCACCATGTACTCCGTCTCCAGGTCGCTGGCCAACTGCAGCTTCTTGCAGATGTCCGAGATCGTGATCCTGGAGTACGCAATGCTGATGCCCCTGCAAAGGATACATTTTTTTTTCTTCTTCATGCTTCTGCCCCCTTCCAAAATACAGTAATGCAATGATTTGCCATCATGATTATTGTTATCGCTATTATTATTATTATATTTATTAGTATTATTATTATATTTATTATTATTATTATTATTACCTGACGGCGGTCTTGATAACGTTCTGCCGCAGACGGACGATCAGCGTGAGTGTCTCGTCCTTCTCGAACACCTGCATCGGGTATGTTTCAGCAGCCATTTATAAACGCAGCAATCGGGTGAATCTCGATCGGCAGCGGGACGGTGTGCTAGGACAGAATTTTATGGAGATTCCAAAAAAAAATCGGGTGCCGAATCGTTCGAATAACATGTGTTTTCGCTGCGCCTTGTATTGTTCAGTTTGCGATAGCTTCGTGTACTGAGGAATGCAGTATCCATGTGTTAACTTTGCGGGTCACACTTTGTACTCTGCTCACCAAATTGCGGGTGGCTAGGGAATATTCCACCCCACGCACATCACTGGTCGGCGATAAACTGGTTAGTTTACGAAAACCAATATTAACGCATTACCACTTCGCCTAGGCCTCCTACTACAGCATCTCTCAGCTCCGCTCTCTCTCTCTCGACGGAAATAGGAATGAGACGACCGACGGAACATTTTGCTCAACTATATCTATTTATACTACATCTTTTTATCGAACTGTCCATTTTCTCGTGCTTGATTCGCATCGCTTTCGCAGGGAAAGCAATAAAAAAAGACAATAATACCAGAATAAACGTACGCTCTGTCCGTACTTCTCCAGGGTCGCATTGAACTTGACCAGGTCCCCCGTACGCACGGCTGCAAAAAAGCGTAATGCAATTAAAAAGTCAGAACGGTGAGCTAGATTAAAAGAGTACAGCGAAGACATAGGCTAGGCTAGTTTTGCCCTTAATGTTGTGCAAGCCGACTTACAAAGTAGGAAAAGCCATATAAAAAAAACAGTAAAACATCAACGCAATCGTGTCAAACGAGAACCGAGGGCTGGCGTCTAGGTGTTTTAAGGGCGCACGCTATTGTTCCATCCGCATATTCAAAACTTCCGGTCCGCGCGCGGATGCCTGATAGGACTTTCACTGTTTAGCACCACAAAGCGCACAGCCAAAAGTGCAAATTTGCACGGTAAACAACGCAAGTCGGACTCATTAGCGCAGGAACGCAAATTTGAAAGCGAGCATCGACAATACTCACCCTGAGTCAGCTCGAGGTACGGTGCCAGGCAGACCTTGTATATGGGCTGCCGGAAGATGCGCCGCTCCGGAATCTCGCCCTGCAATCGAGAAACAATAATACCGGGAGAGAGAGAGAGAGAGATAAGGCGTTCAGTTCGCGATGATTCGCCTACCGTAATGCATCTTCTCAATAAGTAGCAAACATGCCGTAAGCGTGTAACTTTCAAGTGTGTCCGATTACTGTCTAGAACACGATTGTCGGAAGCACGCTACAGTAGAAGATGGGATCAAAGCACAAAGTACGAAAAAGGGGAAAGTATAATATATCTTACCTGGAGCAAGCCGACCACCACAACCCAGGTCTGCGCATTCTGCTTGAATCCAATGGCTCCGTCCTGGGGCGCCTTGCGCATCGCCTCAAGTCATCCATTTCATATTCGTATATGCGTGAACTAAGACCAAACTCGGCCCCTGGCTCTAGCCTTTAGAGCAATTCGGCCAAAGCGTCCACCACATAGTTCATAGTTCGTGGCAGAGCTATTTGTCAAAATGAGATCGGGAAAGCAACGCAAAAAAAAGGTTCAACCATCGACCTACCTGCATGAAGAATCCCTGGGCAGCCGCATAGTCCAGCTGCATGGCCTTGATGCGGCCCTGGTAGTACAGGAACCGGGCCAGGTCGTTGTTCGAGGCCACGTCCGGGAATTGCACCTGCGAGATACACGGCTGCTATTTGCTGGTCGTCACATAAACAGCTTTATTGAACGCCACAAGCTTCTTAGAGTACATTTTTGGAATGTAATTCTTAAATGTGGGCAGTCACGCAACTACAGCAAATTTCTTCGAGAGACTGTGCAAAGGGAGGAGACATACACGGGAAATAGTCGAGTCCCAACATGCTTGCTGACACCCTACCGTAACTAGAGAAAATCAAAAGCATCCATCCTTACAAGCGTTCAACACTATCACCGCTATCTGCTGAAGGCACCCATACGTTTTCCCTCTCTCTCTCTATTAGCGTGCCATTCCCGACCCTCCATGCCGTCGTACCTTGGTGATGAATTTGGCGGCGGTCTGGTACTGCTTGGAGATGAGGTAGGTGCGGACGAGGGTGTAGATGATCACCGCCTGCGACTCCGTGTACCGACGAAGCGTCGCGGTGCGCAGGCGCGCGTGCAGGTAGCTGAACGTATCTCTTATTTAAAAAAAAATTATTATATCCCTTTTCATCTTTCGTATAGCTCCCAATTCAAAACTAGCTAACAGTCGTTTGCTTCTTTCATTGTTTCGTTTTTTAAAAAAAATAGAATATCCCTTTTCATCGTTCCGATAGCCCCTACTTTAAACAATTCAAATTGAAGCGTATTTCGTGTTTTGTGGGCTTTGGTTCGGAAACCATAAAGTGTCGATTCGCTCACCTCCTGAGCACGTGGAGACTGCCCTGCCGCTCGTAGACGAGTGACAGGTAGTAGACGCCCTTGGCCAGGTACGGGTCGAGCGACCGTCGGTCCAGCTGGTCCGCGCGACTGCACATATAATAATAGCATAATACGCATTCAGCTAATGTTTTTTCTAATCTTCTGCTTCCTTTTTACCGAATTTTACCGTATTTTTCCTGCTAATTCCCGTTTCACGCGCTCGTTGCGGAGATACGCTATGATAATGCGCATTATTGTAGCTGAAAAGCAAGCTTCGCGGCGAATAATCGTAATTCTGAGGTACCGCTGCGACGCACGCGCATTGTGGACGCAGAAGCCAAACCAGGGGATAAATACTCGTATTTACTTTGCGGCAGGGGTAATCTTTCCAGCGGCGGTAGGGTGGGCATGTAAATTGAGAATTTAGAACCGCGGGGGGGGGGGTAATTTTTGCGGTGCGGTATGGGTCATTTCATGGCAAACGATGGTTTGCGGGCGGGAGGGGTCTCACCCCGAAAAAAAGAGAATCAAATACAGTATTTTTCCCCTGAGCCAAACCTTCGACTCCGTAATCGCTTACCGTATAAGCGACTCGGCCAGCATCTTAGCCCCAGTCAGGTCCTTCAGGTCGACGACGTGCAGTAGGCAGAGGAGGTGGAGGTAGAGCTCCGCCTCGGGCGATGCCACCGACCGCTTCCGCGCCGGCAGCGGTTGCGAGCTCAAACCGAGAATAGTAAGCAAAACTAATTTGTTCATTTTTTTTTTGAATATCCAAAGCACCGCACAGTACACCTTGCTCGACGCGGTTCGGGTCTAGGAGCGGTTTCTGAATTAGTGCATTTCATTGCCCCCCTTTTTTTTAAAAGAGAACCGCATCACGGCAGCACAGTGCAAGTCCTGGACATCTCTTCGAGACTCGGGATTATTCATAGCACACCAGGCTCACTGCCATTCAGCGTACGGTAATACTGGGGGTAGTATGGCTCAAACCCGCGCGAGTTATGCTTCGCCAATCGGGCCACTCACGCCCACACCACTCTGACACAGTAACCTCAGCCTGATCCAGTCTGTGGTCGGGTCTTGTGTGGTGGGTTTGGGGAGTGGAAGAGGAGCGGGAGGAGGAGGCAGAGGTTTCGTGGGCAGAAATATGCGGCCTCTAGACATCCTGCGAAAGCGCGACTGACCGTAGCCTGGCTTATACCGTCTTTTGGCCCGTAAAAAATTAAAACTTTTGAGAATATAATGAAAATTTTGCTTCATCTATAAATGTCGTAGATAAGAGAATCATATATCAAATAGTAACGTCGTTGAATTCCAAAGTGCCTTGATTCTTTAAAGGGCAGAACGGGATAAAACTGCCTCCGTTCACATTAAAAAGGTCAGAATTTTGGCGGAAAGCGACAAATTTGCCCGCCATGGTGCCTTGATTCTGTAAATTTTCGCACCCAAAAGTGCCTTGGCCGTGTCGGATCCGATGTGCTATTTGATCGATGAAGAGAGTACAGTTCGCTACATTTTGAACAGCGCTGTGAATAGCAAAAAATAAGGTAAAGATTGCTACCTTTACTTTAATAAACTGATTCAAAAATGTAAAATTAATAAAAAAAGAAAATAGTATTTCCCCACCTGAGCGTAATCGGGGGCGGGGTAGCGGGCGCCGCGCCGTCCACCTCCATCGGGGTCTCGACGGGCTTGGCCGCCTCGGGTCTGCAAACTCTCAAATTATATAAATGAATGAATAAATACTTATAATAAATATAAATAAACAAGTATTTTAGTACTTACTTGGGCGGAATGAGCGCGGCCAGCTCGTCCTTGTGCGGTCCGGCACTGTGGAGGTGCAGCAGGCGGTGCAGGATCTGCGAGGAATATAAACGCTATTGTTAGCCATCTTACTTTATTTGATAAGTGTTTCTGTATAAGCAGAAACAGTCACATAAAGCTAATGCGACTGGTCTTTGCTACAAATGCACGAATGGCCAGCATCAATGCTGCCAGAAATGGCAATGTTGTGAGTGCATGTCGCGGATGAAATGGCATTTTTTATGTGGTCAGGAAAAGCGCTTCAATCGTACTTTACCCAAAATAAAACATTGTTCTAGTAATTAAACGTACCTCCGGAGTGAGCGTCTTGCGCGTCTTGTGCAGAAGGTGGAGGATGCGGCCCAGCACGTGGTGCTCCCCCTTCTCCAGGGCGTAGAAGTGGTCGCGGGCCGCTGCGAAGAGGAGCTTATACGTGCATTCTAGCTGTTTAGCTTCCCGAAAAGGCTCTATACAACTACCGTGCCGATTTCCATGACTATACAGAGGGTTTAGCAAAGAGGGAGATTGTGTGATATATAAAGCAAAAGCATGAAGAACACTCAATTGCACGGAACTATAAACGCTATATAAAAGCTGTTCTGCTTACTCTCAAAAGCGATCAGCTCGGGTTCCTTCTTCGGCTCCAGCCGCTTCTTCTCCTCTTCCTCCTTCTCCTTCTTCTCCCGCTCTCGTTCCTCCTCCTTTTTCTGCTTGAGAGTCGGAGCAACCATAGTGGCTATAAAATAAATAATATAAATAGAAAATAAAGCTACTAATAAACATAATACAAGCAAAATAAAATGGTGAAAAATAAGCGTTTGAACAGGCCGAGGTGACAAATCTACAGTAATCACGTTATCTTTCGCAGGAATTTCTGTGCAGGAGTTCGCGGACAAAATGGCGCAAACATGAACATTATTTTCAGTGATTAATCGAATGATACGGTAGGTTTTCAATATTTCTAGAGTGCACCTGTTGAAACACAAATTATTTATGACAAATGTCACCAGATATGACTCTAATCAGTCATGGAAAAGCTTTCACTATGCGCTCTTCACAGATTACAACTCTTTCGATCGTTCTCTTCTTTCTTTGTGAAGTGTTTGGCTACAGTTTTCTCCGGAACCCACAATCAGTGTACAACTTTGCTACATCACAGATATCGATAGAGACGATAGCCTGCAATCAGACTAGATCTTATCAACTGAGCGGATAGCGCGTTATCATGGTGAATCCCATCTACTGTACCACCTATTCTCGTTTTTAGTATTTAGATTGCCTCAGCGACTAATCGACTGCTGCGTTAGAGCAATTCACAGTGGATTAGCCACTTTCCCACGGTCGTGTTATCGCAAACTGAAAAGTGGGCGGAGCCTGCCCCGTGTTACTGCTCGTGTGAGTCACATGCGCGTATTGTCATCATCATCTTCGCACGACCTCCCCTAATTTCCCTCATTATCGATTATCTGCTAATTCTTCCGCGTCTTATTATCAATTATGTTTTCGAAAATATCCATAAAAGCGTGCTGAAACATAAATAATTGGGGTCGAGCGCTGTGTTAAATAAGCGTTTAGTTCGGGCAGATTAGGGGGGGAACGGGGAGGAAGAAAAGGGAGGAGGAGAGGGGAGGGGTATAGAGGGTAATAGAAGGAGGAAGGACAGCGTGGCACTCACATTGATTTTCTGTGTCTAGTAGTCGCCAGCCGAGAGGGACTCTAGAGACAGTAGAGAGAGTAGAGAGATGGAGAGAGCGCCTCAGGGAAAGGCCTCCCCGGAAGGATCCATCCAACCCCCCTCGGGCAGTCTGGGTCTCGAATTAGGCTGACGCTTCTTCTTTCTTGGGCCTCTTTCATATCTTTTATTTGATTCTCCACGGACTGTGCCGTTTGCGGCATGAAGCTTTATTCGATCAAACTGCAATCTTGTTCCATCCAAGCTCGCGATTTCGATGATTTCGCAAGCTTGCCTTTAGTTCCGGGATGATTTTTTAATACTTACTATGATCTTTACAACTGCGAAAGCGTGATTCTTTGTATTTTCGTGTTGCCTTTAATGTTTGTGTTTGCGGGGACGAGAGTGTGCCGATTTGCAGCCGATAACAGAGCGAGGTAAGAGGTAAACGGCAACGAGAGGGGTACGAGAGGGAGGTAAAGGGGAGAAAGAGGGAGAGCTTCTGTGTACCCTCCCTCGTGCACAGTATTGATGTATATACGGCGACACCCCCTCCTCCCCCCCTCCCCCCCACTCTCTTCTTCTCCCTCTCCTTTCTTCTTCATTCGTCCCTCATTCTATTCTCACTCCTTTCCCGTGCGCACAATTCGTTTCATCAATAAACGAGTAGACCTATGTTGTCGATTGTCTAGTTCTGAAAGCGTTTCATAGTTAAAAATAAACAGCAACGTTTCCGAATCGCCCTTCCTATATTTTTAACTGCTTGACATTACATGCAGAAGCACTACTAAAGAACAGCTCCAGCCTGCTCTATATACCGAGGTTGAAACATAACCTACGCGGGTCTGACAACCGTTCATCTCTTTCCCCTCCGCCTCTCATCTCTTCCTCTCATTAGCATACAAATGACCCTCATTCCTCCCCCTATATCTCTCCCTTCATCCCTCCCACAATATGACCTACCTAGTACCATCTTACCTCCTCAAACTGCTGTAAGTCGTCTGGGTTAAGTTTCACGGTCCTTATATAAGCCTGACAGCTTCTCCAATCTCAATATGTGCTACCGAGCTGTAGAATTATAATCTAATTCACATATATGGTTGAGGAAAATGTTCCGTCAGTTAGTTCGTTCCTATTGAGAGCGGAGCGGTATGAAGAGAGTACAGACAAAACAGGAACGAGTTTACTGACCGAACTTTCCCCCCCCAAATAACAGTCACAAAGTCTGATGTAGTCGATTTGCCACAGGGTACTCATTCGCCTTGCAAGCTTCTTCCTCAATCTCTCCTCATCTAAGCTTCTCCTCTCTCAATTTCGCTACCGTTAGACACATCGCGATACGATACCGTAACCTACCGTATGCCTTGAGATGTGTGCCCTCCTCGAGTAACGGGATGTCCCCTCCCCCGTCTCCCCCAGTCGTCGATCCCTCGATGGCGGCCTCGACGACGTCGTCGGTCGCCTCGGAGGTGAGCGCGTGCATGGAGCGCGTCCGAACTGTGCGTTATCGTCGTGTTTGTTTTCCCCCATTATTTTCCGCAAAGATTAAGAGTTGGCAAACCGAATCGCTTTCTTGGGTTAGGTTTCACGTAAATCAAAAGAATAACGATTACCCTAACGGGAAGCTTAGAGAGCCATGAAAATGGCCAAAAAGAACGGCGGTTTGCCAACCCTAGAGAACGTTACGGTTTGAGGAAAACGTTCCGTCAGTAAACGCTCATTCCTACTTCATACCGCTCTCTCGTTGCAAGTGGATAGGAATGAGACGACTGACGGAACCAATTCCTCAACCATATTGTTTGTGGAGCATGCGATTCGCGTCCTTATGATGGGTATTTGAACTTTTTGAGAACAGCAAAGGATAGCAATATCAAAGCCGGATCAACCTCTTGCAGCTTGAAACATAAGTGCCTCTACGACGCGAACCGCATCCTCTGCTTATTTGTCGGAAATATATTATAGAGTAATAACGTATTGACATCCGGAAGAAAAGAGACCATTAGCTTTTATAAAACATTTCGACGCATAGATATGCAAGCCACCGTTTTGGTCCATCGTGCTTCTACAGACCCCCCTCTTTTATATGGATCCTGAAACATTTCTCAACATGTTCCGCGTGTTACTCTAGGCTGCTAATTGTAAGCAATTTGTGGTGGTGGTGCCTGCGTTCACGCTATTGGTGTCGTCCATGTCGAATTGCAATGAGCTTTTATACTCCCGTGTGATTGTGTAGTCCTGTTAGAAGGGTTTTCAAAAAAACTGAGTTTCCTTGGTTAGGTTTCGCAATGAAGCGATATGATGACTAACGTAAAAATTGGGTGGATATCATTTACTCATCTGCGCACAAGGCCTTATTTACTTATTGCAAATCAATAAATGAGTTCGAAACATGAACTCGTACGTTACCCACGTATCTATCAAGATGGCTTGTCAATGATTTGCTTTCCTAGGTATTCCCTAATGCGCAAATGATTGCCAGCCTAAAAAGTAACACCTAAAGTGGGGAAAGACCTTCCTATCAGCTATTGCGTGCCATTTTTCCGGAGGAGGGGTGGGGTGTACTGGAAGCGACTCGATAGATACGTGTTAGGGCAGAAAAGGGAGAAGAAGCAGGGGGGAAGGGGGTTGCGAAATTCCGGATGCTAACGAGCCCATTTTCTAGGAGAAGCCCCCATGAGCATAACAAACAATGCAAACAAAGAAACAGAAAAGAAAACTACTTAGCGATCAAAATTGTAGTTTTTACTACTCTTTCTGACTCTTTTCTTTCTTTTCTCCTTTTGTTGCTCGAGCAGATCTGTAAGAATGTGTCGGTGTTTATGGAAGTCTTGAAACATAATCGAACAAAGCGTCAGAAAGCGAGTCCTAATCAATGAATGTCTCTACTTCTCCTCCGCCCAAATGGCCAGTCCCTCACATAAACCCTTCCCTACCTGTGGTCGTTTCGCATACGCGTAATAATAGCCGCCTCTCCCCCCACTCCCCTTTAAGCGCATCACCCCTCCCCCCCCTCTGTCTGCTCCCTCTCCCTCCTCTTTACCTCTCAAGCCTCTCGCTCTCTTTCTCTGCCCTCTCTCTTATCATCACACTCTCTCTCCCTCTATCTCTCTTCCTCGTTCGGGAAGAAGAGTGTCTGCACATACAACCGCACGCTTCGTGACGTTTCTTTCCCTCGCCCCTCTGTCCCCCTTTGCCTCTATCCGTCCCTCTTACCTCCTAACTCCCTCTCAACCCCCCTCTCCCTCCCCTCTCAACCTCTCAACCCCCCGCCCCCCTTCCAAATCACTTCATGAGGCGGCATCTTATCAGTGTCCATAAAGCGGTCAGTTTCCACCCTCGTACTTTCCTATTTCCCCCCTACTTTCCCTCTATTTACCCCATTTCTGCGTTATTGATAGTCTCCGATATTCCCTAAGGAAATAGATGGTTGACATTTTTGGGGAGGGGTGAAATGCAAATAAATCACGAGCCCTTTCTCTCCTTCCCTGATGCCAGCTTGGAAATTCCACATCGATTTTCTCCCCTCCCCCCGTCCTCCTGAGAATAGAAGTGATAACAGGGCGAATGACCGATACTTGAATCCTTGAATCGATATGTCATCATTTGTATAGGTAGATTATGATGGGGAAAAAGTGTTCGCAGATAATATAAAATTATGATTTCTAGCAGGATGCATAACGTCAAAGGCCTCAGCATAGCAGGCGCATTAGAAAGGTCCTAAATATGGTTGATCAAACTGTTTTTGCTTCCTTCCTATTGAGCGTGCTGACAAAGTAGAAAGGAGAAGATTATTGACGGAACTTTTTCGTCAGTAATAATTTCTATGTGGTAGTCCCGTGCACAGTCTGTGTTGTGGTTGAGACCCTCCAAAGTAGTAATACCGTCGTAAGTGCTAAATGTTTCCCGCCAAAAGCGATTCAAATCGCAAATTTGAAGATGTGATGTGCAGGTTGTGTACGGGGCGGGCGGATCGCCGTCGATTACGGGCGAAGAGACGACGCGAGTCATGAGCGAGAAGGTGGGTCAGGGGACTACCTCGTAGTTATACTTACTATACATCATGTTATGCATACTTATTATAGTAAATACTTAGTATACATAACATGATGTATAGTAAGTGTTATAGTAAATTTTATCACACTATATTGCTAATCGCACGAGGAAACGAGTAATCATCTCGAGAACTCAATAATAGTCGAAAGCCATTAGTTTATCAACCGAGAATGATAAAGCGGGTCCCTATTATCCAAAATTGTGGAGCCCGATATTATCGATTCAAAGTTGCGATGCGCAGGTGCAATCGCTGGCCGCAAGCATCTACCGCGAATTCGAACAGATGATCAGCCACAATGGCGAGGACTCGGTCAAGGTTCGTGTATTCGTGTAACCCTTTGGCACTACGGTTCTCTCTTTTTGACGCTTTTCATCGGTTATTTGAAAGTTTTTGAGAACAGCAAAGGATAATGCCGGGGGGAGCTGAACTCATGCCGGGAGACCGCCTTTTAGACCATTAGGGGTTTCACGCTGCGACATGTGCCTACAGTGAAGTGAAGAATAACCGGAAGAAGGCGTCAAAAAGGAGAAGAACCCTATTTGGTAGCTGACAATAAAACGCTTGTTGGAGACGGCTTTCAAGCACTGGATAAATTGCATTAAATTAATCAAGCTTGAGGGAAGATATGGGAATGGCAGAATTCTTCAGAAGAACGTATTGGAAGCGAAGAAAGACGATGGTTTCGCTTCAGAATCTGATGCCGCTCGTCGTCAACGTCCTCGAGGCCCTCGACATGGCCTACCTGGAGAAGGAGGAGCAGAGCGTCGACCTGGAGATGCTTAAGGTTGACCTTTGAACTTTGATCTTTGAACTTTGACCTTTGAAATTCCCTTCCATGAAATCGTCGGGTGCATAGCGCAAGCTATAAATAGACCCGCTGAAGCGTAACCCGTTCCATAAACTGATTGCCTTTTTGTCAGAGTTACAGATAAAGTAAAAGAATGGACAAAAGATAAGATATAAGTAAATAAAAATTGGAAAAAAATAAAAAAAAAGAAAAATTAATATTTCAGGAAGACAACGAGCAGCTGATCACGCAGTACGAACGGGAGAAGCAGTTGCGGAAGGCCCAGGACACCGTGAGTATTTAAGTCGTTGCCCTTTCTCTGGATTTGACCATCATTTGAACCACCATCTAACCTCGATAAATACTGTTCACCAAGCAATCGGCGTGCTATAGTGGATTGAACAGATCCGTCGGAAAATCATTCCGAATATAAGCCGAGAGAGTGTGTGCAAAAGTGAAAGAATTAGACTCATTTTGGAACGAAAGAAGCTGACGGATCGGTTTATTCCACCATACCTGCATGTTATTTGTTATCTAAAATGTCGTCTGTCCTCTTGCAGAGCGACGTTCTGTGAAGTTCTAGAAACTCCCAAACTAAACGTAGAGTAAACCGTTATTGATAGATGTATGATAGATTGAGAATTTTATAAGTAAACTAAAATAACCATAAAATAATTGCAGAAATACATCGAAATCGAGGACTCGCTGATCGGGGAACGAAAGGAATTGGAGACGAAGATCGAGTCCCTCGAGAGCATCATGCGCATGCTCGAGCTCAAGGCCAAGAACGCCAACGATCACGGTTTGATCTTTGGTCTTTGGTCTTTGATCTTTCGGTAGGTTGATCTTTGTGGATTGCGATCTGCCAGTGCCCGTTCTCCGCCTTACATTACTGCATCTCCGCATACTCTCTCTCTAACATCCTGAACCGCAAACAATGGCGCGAATTGAAGGAGCGGCCTTTGTATGGAAAAGGGAAGTGCGTAAGGAGTAGAGGGGGGGGATTACGAAGGGGGCTAGAGGAAAGAGTAAACGAATCGAAGAATAAGCAAGCCTACGTTCACTAAATATGACAGAGAAATATTTGAGCGGAAATATGAAATATATGGAGATGACGCTGGCAGCCGATATGCGGCAAAGCTATCCTCCAAGATGGTGGGGATAATAATTCTACAGAATTCTCTTCTTGGAGCCTTTCCTTGGTTATGCTTGTAGGCATTATAGAAGGGCGAAGCGTAACCAGGAAAAATAGTTTCCGAAAAAACCTTCAATCTTTTGCAGCCTCTCGGTTAGAGGAGCGCGAAGCGGAGACCAAGGCGGAGTTCGATCGATTGCACGAACGGTAAATTGCTACTTTATTATATTTTTTAAAATTAGTGTTCGCATTCTTCAATGTGTGCTGAAACATAATCCAGGAACATTATTTGGTTTGCCAACTGTAATTTTTGACCGTCCATACAGCCCCGCCGTCATTTCATTTTTCCAGCATTTGAGTAAATAAGCCCGCATACAGTCCCGGTTATGCTTCAGCCAGCGCATAAAAGCCTATCGCCTCTCTAAGATCAATGCGCCTCCGCGATGCATTCCTCCACTACTCATAAAACAATTTCGATATCAATAACTCGTCCAGCCACACATGCGGTCTTTTCCCTATAAAGTGACCAGGAAAGGTGAAAAAACGTGAAAAAAGTCATATTTGGGTTTCAATCCTCGCCCCCCTTCAGGTACAACGTATTGCTCCGCACGCACATCGACCACATGGAGCGGACCAAGTACCTGATGGGGTCGGACAAGTTCGAAATGATGAATTCGATGCCGGTTCCTGGCCAACAGATGAAGGGCGGCAAGTCAGTTCGCTTAAATATTTTCCATTTTCTTTCATTTACTCTACTTTTCCGAGAATTAGCTGCTGTAATTTCCGATATTTACCGTCTACTAACTGCAGGAGTTTTATTAATCTCCCACCGTAGCCTACCGTAACCCTATCTATCTCCCTGAATCAGGGCGGGTATGGCGATGTCGGTGGATGCGTCATCGATACGGGGCGTCTCCGACCTCATCTCCGCCCACATGTCGCAGTCGACGACGATGGACGTCAATCTGGCCAATCACATCTCTAACGAACGTAAGCTTTTCCTAGGCTTTACGAGAAATGAAACCAATATACAGTAGCAGATTGAACGCTGCAGATTTATAGTAGAAATACACGATCCCTCCTGACATGAGATTCGGAATGGTCTACTGACGTATCTTTTATTCCACTATGGAGGCTGTGAGGGATGGAGATAGAGAGAGCAGCTTCAAGTACTCTCGTGATTTCAAATAATAAAATGACCTCTTCCAGTCGACTACCAGGACGAGTTCGGCTCTCCCTCGGACGTTGAGCCCTCGCCGAGAGAGGCAACCCCGGGCGAGGGGTCGAAGAAGGATCTGGAGAGGATGGCTGGAGGAGCAGAGGAATCCAGTGCCGCGCCCCCCGAACGCGTGCCTGTGTGAGTATTACCCCACAGCATTCCGCCCGGTGAACAATGTGTCTAATAGCGAAATGACCACTGTCTTCGAATTTTCTCAAGAGCAACTAAACCAGTCAACACCAAATTTTCAGAGCTTGTTGAATTCATGGTGGCGAACTTTTTAAATTCATAAATTTCCGTTCACTGGTTCGCCTACACGGTCGGATCCTATGCGAGAAAACCGCTATTCGTTATTATGACGCTTGGAATGCTGTGACCCATATTTAGTGGTTGTTTCGCTCTGGTTGATAGACAGAGAAAGCGAAGATAGTATCTATAAGATGGGGTAGGGGATACCCATATACAGAATAGCGCAAACGTGAGAGCGTAAAAGCAATGTTGGGAACTGGCCAATCAAAGAGAGAATCAGGAAAAGCTGGAGCCGCTTGCGTGATCCACGCTTCACGGCGGCTATTTATAAGCGGTTCGAAACACACATTCGCTACATCCTACTTAAAGGGACATGGAAGCCAAAAAAGATTGGCTTTCATATGAAAGTTTATCGCCTAAATAACATAG